>QYAH01000193.1:0-47624 GCA_003988945.1 Chaetoscypha palmicola | reverse complement strand
ATATATCTCTCGTATTAGAGATTCTATCTCTAGCCCGAGACAAATATACCTAACACTTATAGTTATAAGCTATATAGTAGCTATAACGTTCCTCCTAAGTATACTACTCCTTATAATCCGTCTCTATAATATATACTATATACGTCTAATTATTTTAGTATTAGTAGTTTATCTAGTCTAGCTACTTCTAGGTTCTCTACTACTAGCTCACGACTATAGTAAGAGGGGAGGGGTTATCTAGAACTATTATATAGTTTCGTAGGATCGCCTAACCCCTCTAAAGAACGTAGACGTTCTCTAGAGAGTCGTACTAGCCGGGACTAGGACCGAGAACTATAGGAGGCTAGACTAGAACTAGGGCCGGTACTAAAATAAGAGGAGTAAATAGTAGTATAAATAGTAGTAGTAGTAGGCTATAGAATATTAGTATCCTACTATAATTATATATATAAACACCTAAAGGATTAGAAGTTCTAGGCTACTTATAGTATAGCTTTATCTCTTATCTCTATATTATTATTATCCTAGTTAAATCTACTACCCCCTAGGTTATTATTATCCTCCTCCTCCCTTACTAGCTCTGGCTCTAGTACTAGCACTAGCGCTAGTACTAGTACTAGTACTAGTACTAGAGCTAGAGCTAGAGCTAGAGCTAGGCGAGGGGTACGAGGGGTAGACGGAACGCTTAAATAAATTAGTTATATATCTTATAAGTAATAGAAGATAAATAAAATAATACTTATAAGACATAGACGTGGGCTCTACTTCTAGAGTCCCTTATAAGGATAAGGGCGGCGGTAGCGAGAATATCCTCCTCTAATAGAGGGAATATTAGTTAGTATAAGAGTACCTAGGCTTAACTCGGTATCTTAATAGTAGTAGTAGTAGTAGTTATAGTTACTATTACTATTACTATTACTACTACTACTACTACTACTACTATTATAGTTACTATTATAGTTGTAGTTATAGTTATAGTTATAGTTGTTACTATTATTACTACTACTACTATATCTAGAGGAACTTAAAGAGAAAGAGAAGAGATCGTAGAGTAAGATGTAAATAATATATCGAAATTAAGGGACGATACTCGCTTATTTAGTTACTATTATTATAAGGTATATAAGTAATAATAGGATTATTCGTGACTTACTTTAATAATATCTATAAATACTTATAGTAGGGAAGTGGGAATCTCGAATATAAATATATAGAAAGCTCCTTTATTCTAGATAATAGGTCCTATATACTACGTCTATATTATATTATCTAGTTATTCTATATATACTAGGGTAATTCGTACTAATTCCGAGTAATTCTAAGTAATTCCGACTAATAAGGAGCCCTATATACTAGGTRCGCGTACTYGTTTTTATTAGGTTATTATAATAGTAAAAGAATTGTCGATGTTTATTAATGTTTATTAATCATTTACCTAAATTAATAATAGGAAACCCTTTAGATCGTACTAGTCAAGTGATTCTAAGTAATTCTAAGTAATTCCGACTAATAAGGAGGCCTATATACTAGATACGCCTACTCGTTTTTAGTAGGTTATTATAATAGTAAAAGAATTGTCGATATTTATTAATATTTATTAATTATTTACTTAAATTAATAATAGGAAACCCTTCTAACCGCGCTCGTCAAGTAATTCTAAGTAATTCTAAGTAATTCTAACCGATAAGAAGCCCTATATATAGTACGTGTATACTAACTACCTCTTATTTAAGGTCTTTATATTATTATTTATACTTATTATTCTATTACCTCTTACCTTAAATAGTAATAGAAAAACCCTCGGACCGGGCTTACTAAGTGATTCTAAGTAATTCTAGGTAATTCTAGCTAATTATAAACGTATAACGAGTATCGGGCCTGTAATTTATAAAAGAATAACCTCTCGGATAATACTAACTAAGTAAGCCTAAGTAATTCTAGGTAATTCTAGCTAATAAGATAGTAGTACCTAGTGTCGCTTAACCCGATATAAGACAATTATATACTCGTATAATCTATTTCTTAGGGCGATAAGATCGCGATAGTGTCTAAGAGGAGCTAGTATAAGGTCTCTTATTTATTAGAGCCTATATAGTTATAGGAGTTATAGCTAGCGAGCGGATTAGGATCTATAAGCTTATTAGAGTTAACAGCTAAGCAAATAGTATTTTATATAATAATACCCTAGTATTAAACATATATTACTACGTTTAATATAATTCTAGTCTAGGACTCTATACCTAGAATATAAATAGATCTAGTATCGATAGCCTTTAACTACTTCCGAACTATATCCCTTCTACTTATAAAGATATAGTAATAGAATTATTAGGTATATTAGGAGTTAAAACAGCTATAGTTATAGTCTTCTTCCTTAATTGTTTTTTAGGCTTTATAGCTAAGTAAACCTCCTAGAGTTTCGTAATAAGCTAATTACTCTAAGTAGTATAGTCCTAGGTTTAAAGTAATAGCACGCTCGTTAATAATATTTCCTATATTAGAGAGTCCTACTAATAGTTATTATAGCGGGTGTCTATTAGGAAACGGGCTAATATAAACCGGATCGGATATTCTATAAAGCTATTAGTAGGGAACTTATAGCGAGAGCGAAAGGCACGGTAATAATCGTTTACGTAGGATTTAGCCTATTAAGAAATTATATCGAGAGCCGTACTCGCTCTAGTTCTATTACGTATAGGAGTCGGTATATCTTACGATATAGGAGGCGAGATGTCTAGGAGAGTTAGTACTAGATTATATAGATTATAATATTATATATCGAGTAGCTAGTTCTTATTTACTATAGGTAGTAATCTAGCCTCTCCGAGATAATCTACTAATAGTCTCTGTCTATATAATAGACTATTATAAATTACTATCTAGATAGACCGGGTTACTCTAGCTTTAATCTTAGTCTTCTTCTAGGCCTTACTAAGAGAGGGATTATTAGATAGACTAGGACGACTTTATATACTAGCCTCGCTATCTATTAAAGCCGTATTATAGTTGTTATTATATTCCCTTTTACCTATATCGATATATTCCGGGAGTACTTTGTTTTATAGCCTTAATACTTTATAGGTCGCCTTATAATATATCGAGTACCTATAATAAAGGTTCTTTACTTTTTAGGCCTCCTTCTCTTTCTCTTCTAATACTTTATCTATAGCTGCCTTAGTTATAGCCTCTATATTTAGATTAGTATAATACCCCTTGTCGTTAAAGAGCTAGAAAGGGAGAAAGTAATTAACTATATATATTATATCCTTAGAACGACCTCCTCGGCTAGCCCTCTACTATAGTTTGCTTAGTATCTCTCTAAGGGGTAACTTCTAAATAATAACACGTATAATATCTAGAATATTTATTCTAGTTCCTATTAACATAGTAGTAATAATAATATAATATAGAGAGTCTACTAACTTAAACCTATTATACTAGACATCCTTATTATATGTCGAAACGTATAAATAGTATATTTAAATAAGAGAACTTATTACTAAATAACACCTATTATCTATATATCTATTACTACCTAGCTATTACTTTATCTTCTCTATAAGCTAATTCTTTAGCTAAAGCGCGAGTGATTCCGCCTTCCTAATACTATTAATAAAGATAAGTGTCTTAGGAATAGCTCCTAGAGTCGTAGTTTACGCTTTACTATTAATAGACTACTCTAGAAGATAGTAAAGCCGGTTAAACTTTCTTAATTATCTACAAGGAATTAGGTTAAATATAATTAATAGATTACTTTAGTTAATAGAAGTCCTAATAATTATCGTCTACCTAGGATTAGGACCTACTAGAGAGAAACTAGCGTTATCTAAAATAAGCTACTCTAACCTCGTATTAAGAGTTACTATATAGCTAAACTATATAATAGATAGTAGAAGGTATTCTCGTAGGAATACTAGTATAGTAAACTTATAATAGAAGTCCTTCTACTACTCTATAAGATATACCTTATTAATTACTATAAGCCTAATCTCGTCACGAAACCTAGCACTCTTTAAATAATTACGAAAATTACACGACGCCGCTTACTTAGATAATAAGAGGATATAATAATACTCCCCCTTCGTAATACTTTATATTATAGAGGGTATAGCCCGTTTTATATTACCTATAAGTAAATAAGGATTACTTATACTAATCCTCTATATATTATATAACTACTCCTAACTAAGCTTGTTTAAAGGAGTAATCTAGAGGTATATCTTTCCCGAAAGGACGTTATAGGCCTAAAAGATAATACTTTTACTAAAACCTATACGTATAATAAAGAGTATATCTCTACTAAGATATATTATATACTAGAGGGTATCTACCTGTTTAGGCGCTAGTATAAATCCCTTACTAGGAAAGAGGTAGTCAAGTATATAGATAAGATAGAGCTCTACGAGAAGCTATTATATAGCTATATATTATAATTACCTACCCTACTTAATTACCTAGACAAGCTATACTAATAGAAGCTATAAAATCCGATCTTTAGTAAGTAGCTTAAAACGGTAGTCTACTATTCGTAGTAATAGTTAAACCTAGTCCTAATATCTATTACCTCTTTAATCCGCTAGCATCGTGACAAGTAAGCGGAAGCTTCTAATTAGCCGAATTACTATAAATCACTCCGAATTAGTCTACGACTAGTAGGAGAACTAACGAAATATAGCCTCTATACTAACTATATAAGACCTATTTATATTAGAATTACTTAGAATTACTTAGAATTATATAGAATTAGTTTATTAGTTATAATCGGTATATTTACGTATACTAACCTAGAGTATACCTTATAATATAGCTCTAAGTACTAGTAAGATATTATATATAAAGTATAATATATAAGTTCTTATAACTTCTAAGAAGCTATTATATTCTTATTAATACGTAGTACTAGTAGGGCTAATTTAGGGGTTATAATATATGAATTAAGGCTAATACATATACTTTAGTATCTAAAAACAGGCCGAAATTTACTTATCCGGCAGCTACTTACTTAAATCTTAACGTTTTACTATAAAAAAAACCGGTAGCAGTTCTCCTATACTATACGACCCTTAGGATATATATAGAGTACTAGTTAGTATTATAGTAGATAAACAGTAGAGGTGATCGAAATAGTAGCGTAGTTTTTTATATAGAGTCTCCTTACACGAGACTATTATACTAAATATAAGATTAGTATATATATAATATAGAGAAGTAGGTAAAATAATAGTTTACTAATTAAGGAAAGTTATAACGAGAGTCGTAGTAGGTAAAGTTAGGGGGGTTATTATAACTTTTATAAAAGTCGTGTTTAAGAAATAATATAGAAAATACTAAAAGCTTTATATCTTTAACTTAGACCCTCTAGTAACAAGTAGCTAGAAAATTTCGCGCCTTACCTATTCTAGACAAGCTTCTACGCTAACTAGTAATTCCAGGTAATTCTAAGTGATTCGGCTAATAGGACGGTACGTCTATATATAGAATCTCGAGTAAAGCGAGAAACAAGTAATTCTAGGTAATTCCAGGTAATTCCACCTAGATGCCTTAGGCATCTGCTTTTACGCTGGCACGGAGGAGGGTATGAAAACTGAGATAAATATACGGAGAGTTCAGGGTCTAAAGCCGCGCGTGTAACTTTGTTCTTAGCATAATAGATAATATTAGTGTGAATGATGTTTCACAATCTACGTGGTTGAGTTGGAGTGAATTGTTCTGTGGAATTGAACAATCATCGTCAACACAAGGCAGCAGCAAGACAGAGTCGCGACTGTTTTCTCACGGTCTACTTTTCAATCTCTTAGTCGGGTAGTCTTCTATTTTTGGACATGGACACCTTCCAGGTATCAAGTCTGGGGTGAGATTTTCGTAAATCGGCAGGTGCAATGGGTCGGTAGAGCTTACTCTCGACGAACAAAAGGAAGTCTCTTTCTGTCCGAAGGTATAGTTGCTGAAGTGAGACAAACAAAATACAACATCTAGGCAATTCAATAAAGGCATTTCTTGACCCATAATTCGATTATTATCAAGATGTATTAAAGTTATTCCCGAAAAGTTAATCTTCCACGCCACAATTAAAGATAATAACTCGTGGCTTATGTGCTCTAAAAACTGATTTGGAGCAGCTGATTTGGAGCATCTAACTTCGACCTACTTTTATCATTATCAATTATATAATTAGTTAAACATATACGTGATTTATAGATAGCATATCGGAGCCCTCCTTAAGTGAGGCTATTCGCGTTTTAAACTTAGGCCTAAACCTCTGAGTGGTGGAATCGCTATTAGGTAATAGATCAGACGATACCATCGTAACTTTATAATCATTAAATCGATTGAAACTCCTTATAGTAGAGGCTATTGAAACTATCATTAATTACGTCACTGTAGTACATCTGTAGTATCCGGGGAATTGATGATAATTGGTAATTGTGGCTCAAGAAACGCCTCTAATACTGACCTTACCTACTAAGATCCACTTGATCATTTTAAAGAACTTGTGTCGTGGAACCGCAACTTTACTTGGCTTGACTTGTAAGCAATTCTATCTTGAGGCATGCGAGATGGCTAGTATCCAAATGACGCCTCTTTACACCAAGATTCTCGACAATACCATCAATCATAATGATCAAATACAGACATCAGAGTGGCATAGTCTCTTAGTTATCTCTTGGACTAGTTTCCGCAAGACAAGGAATTTCCAGGAGGATTAAGAGTCATACGCTCCGATCTAAACAGGTATTATGATACTCATGACAACGAATTGGTAGCAGTGAAACATTTAGTTGCGACGAAATATAGTTGGGACGAGATGGGAGGTAGACAGAACAGCTGTGTGGAGATTGTATCGTATCTCGAAGGAAAGATGGAAATCCCAAATACGCATTATCGGAGAACAGTAATGATGTACACGCATAGCTATCTGGGATAGGAACAAGAGCATAGCAGTACTTGCCCCAGGAGAATGCAGATCCAACGATAGAACACTGCTCCTATTTTTTGATTATGTTGCTGATTGTCTGACCATACATTATTGAAGCACATACAAACGAATTCCTCATTTCTGTGCCTGTGCAACCTCTACAGTCTGTACTGTTGGCTATTGCGAACCCCGAAATTAGTATGATACTCAATATTTAGTGGTTGCCCGAGTTGACGTACTAATTCCTCTTCCTTGTTACTTTTCTCTGCCTCCAAATCGTTGAGCTTTTCTTCCGACATTCTAAGCGGCCCAACACAGATGTATTCCTCAAACTTGCGAGCATGTAACTTAGCTTCAAACTAAAATGACGGTGAAAAACATATATTAGCCGGCTCTCACATGAAAATATTCCATATGAAATAGCTGATACTCACCATCTCATCGACCTCCTCCAGTCGTCTTCCCTTGACCTCTGGGAGGAAGAAAAATACCCAAAGCGCGGTGATGATTGAAGATGGAAACCAGATGAAACCATAACGAGGACCCCAATTAAGCGATGCTGGGTTTATGAAATATGGAGCGGTGTACTGAGTCAACCATGCGAAGAAGAATCCAATCGCTGCCGCAAGTCCGAAAGTATAACTCCGAAGACGCTGAGATGGAATTTCGCCGCCTGTGAGCCAGGCGTACGGAGATACCATTCCCTTTAAGAAAAAAATGTTAGCTCAATACAAAACAGCTAATACTTCCTGTATGACCACTCACATTATAACTCATCATGTACAAACAACATAGAGCCACCAGAACTTTGCCGGTCGATTTTGTGCCTGGATTCTTGTGATACGTAATTGCAATTATTAGTTGGAGTATTCCGCACGTAGTCAGGCCTGACATGAGAAGAATTCGACGTCGCCCGTAGCGAACCACAATCAGAGAATTCATTACGAGAGCCAGTAAGCCCAAAGTACTCAAGACACAGCTCATGCCAAATGGATTTTCCACCTTAGCCATGGTGAAGAAGTACGCTTTATATGCTATTTTATCGTTAGTCTTTTCAATTATCCTGGAAGGAGGCCCTGTCCCTACCAATGATGAACATAGATCCTGTAGCAGCTTGCGTTGTGACTCCACATACTGCAATAATCGTTCTTCTTCTATCAATTGGATTGCGGACGAGATCGAGAATACCGACACCTTTACTCAACTCCTGCTCTCTCTCTATGGCAGCCACGATTACAGCAGCCTCATCCTCGACGTCGGCACCGTCTGGTCTTAATCTTGAAAGAGACTTGATGCCTTCCTCTCGTTTTCCCTGCAGCAGTAGCCATCGGGGTGATTCGGGAATAAAGAACAATGTGATAGACATGATGAAGGGGACAATATAGATCATCCCCAAAGGAATGAGATAAGCTGATTTCCCCGGATGCTTTGCTGTAGCCCAATCAACTATCGTACCGATGAGAGTTCCCTAATTGAGTTTAGTATTCAATAGTCAAAAGCCAAGTGCCACCTTCCAAACGTACAAACGATGTTCCAAATTGAAATGCCGTGAGAAACAAGCCACGATATTTTGCGGGACTGCTTTCCTGGATGTATAGTTGTGAGAATGTCATGAAACATCCGTTGGCCAGACCGTTGATAAACCTGCCCGCGTACAACGTATTTATATTCTCGGTGGTCATCATAATGACGTTGGATACACAACATAAGATACACGCCAGCCATAACGACTGCTTCCGACCGAGCTTTACTGCCACAAATCCTGCGGTACCAGAACTGACAAACGCTCCTAGTGTCATCAGAGAGGAGATGAGTTGCTGTCGCTCGGTAGTAAGATTCCATCCGGAGGGGAGCTTTGGTGCACGGAAGCCGAATATCTATGAGCAACAAAGTTAGAATAACTGACAGGGCGCAACGACATAGAATAGACAAGAAGTACCTGAAGGAAGCCTGGCATTGCTTGAAGTCCACCGATTAACCCAAAGTCAACTCCATATTGAAACGAAGCCATAATAACCACAGCATTCGCAAAGAACACTCGCCTATTGGCGTATATCGTCTCGCGGTCATTGATGCTACTCGCCATCGTAGCTGTAGATTTGCTAAACACAACGATCGATTTTCGACAGCTGGAAATACTGGAAATCGTCATGAAACACCATGACAGGCGATCTGGTGTATATAAACTCAACACATTTCTTTCTCAACTCGTGCGGGGTATCTACCGGGTGCTGCACTCACTCGCAAATTAATTATCTGCCGAACCCACTCTCGCACTGGATTCGTGTGGGGCCACGATGTGATATACTCGTTAGGGCGTGGAATTTGGCAAATTCAGAGGCTTACCTCGCTAATCTTCTTATTGGTGAAGGACGGATTTTCGAGATCTATCAGGCTAATATGGTAATAGTGTGGTGGCATCCGACCTATCGAGGTATCAATACAGAAGAGTCCGTTGTCATTTCCTCACCTCTATTTCGTGGGTGGGATATCAGAATATACTTACAAAACTTCCTTTGATGAGAAGAGAGATGTTACAGAGCCGCATGGATCACAACGCGACAATACAATACCAACCAAAGCAGTCAAGGTGACGACTTAAGTTGAAACGCAATGCCATGATCGTAGCAGAGCCCACATTTCTTCTGTGGCATAAATATGGGATTCCGAGAGAAACAAAGCTACTATCATTTCATAAACTTTCCAATGGATATACTACTATCTTGTCTCAAATCGAATTTGCGGTCAAGGGTCCGCTTAGTTTAGCGAAATAAAATTACGTTGAGTATTTCCTTGTTGCTTCTCACAAAGTTCAACTATACTTAGACAAACCGACCGCAATCTTTGATCAGATCGCTGCTCATCATATCTAGCTAGATCAACACCCTTTGTCACGGAGCGCTTCAATTGTTTCGGGCTCGCTTGGCCTAAGTGACGTCGGCGACTCAGATGATCGGAAAAGCAGCGGGAAGATCAATGAACGGGAGAACCGGATCGTTGTGTTTGAGGAATCAAAGGCAGCAGGCGGAAAGAACATGACGAATGTAATACGTGAATCTCTGATTTGGTTGCTTACAACTACGCCTCCACATCTCTTCTGTCAACAAGCAAGATTGATAAGCATATAAGTCTCACGCCAAGCCACCTTAGAGACCATTGTCAATAATATAACGATGTCAAATTTTGAGCAACTGGAAGGAGACACTCATACCAGCACCTGCTATGCATTAACACCTCCGCGGCATTAGCGGAGGTAGGGACCCTTCAAGTTACGCAGCACGTTTGAAAGCCCTGGAGCAGGCGTAGCTGATCGTAGAGCTGGTTGCTCAGATATTGACAGGAGCGAAGACACTTTGAAATGGCAGAGAACTACCTGGCTCATGGATGGTTATCAAAAACATAGCGATGTTTCCCTACTTCGATCCCAATATTTTCCAGCCTCGCAGTTCTGGGTGTGTTAACTCGCAGCCTCCCCTTCTCCACCCAGGTAAGCGACAACTATCTTGTTTAACTCCGACACTTATTCTCAAATTGATGATAGGTGATCTCCCGTCTCTTGATGCTCTATCCCGCATCCATCACCTTAGCCTACCGTGTTCCCAGTTGGTAGTCTTCCAGCCTTTGAGGTTGCTGATGTACCTATCCATACCCGTGGACGAAGGTCACATTACATCACGTGATATATGCCAAGCATTACCTAAGTCGGGACAGTCCACAACCTTGGAGGATCCCTCACCACACAACACCATCATCAATTGATGCCCAGTCTTGCCGTTATGCACCTGTCCTTCTCACCCTCTTTGCAACTGTTTCTCTTCGATGGCTTCGTTGGTCGCGTAGAAAGCAATGTCCTTGGATTCAATACCGCATTACTCAACCAAAATATGATGTGCTATTGGTCAAGGTAGCAGGTCACAAAGGTTGAACTGCGGAAATTCGACTTCAACAAAGGGAAACTCGACGATGATCTCCTCGAACCTCAATGACGTAGGTCGCATTCTTCGCTCCGGCACTGATGATCATGCCCCTCAAGATTCGGCTTCTTCCACTCCCTGAAGTCTCCGAAATCTCGAATGATTGTGCAAGACCCACGTATCGTAGTGTCTGCCAATCATGCATCTGCACATCTCCATGTCAACGTTTCATGTATGCTGGCTGTTCGCAGATCACTTTCTGCTTACTCGGTCGGTCCACAATTCGGCTCCAACTCGGTCGGTGAAGAATACAGTTCGACGACAGAGCTTTAAATAAGTATAGGTAGAGAGACCATGCGAAGGATTTCCGACAATAGCACTCCAAGCCCTCATGCGCAGCACGTGTGTTCAGGAACACATCCCAACAGTCTTTATGACAGTAACTCTTTTATTTCGTTGAACTCGACCGTTTCTTCCTTTCACACTCTAATCGCATCGGCTGGCTTGGCGTTCGAGTCGACGACTCAAAATGGGAGAAATGCTGAAGATAATACCCAGCGGCACATACCTACCCATATACAGAAGAAGGACAAGTAGAAAGACTCAGGCACGAGTCAAAGTGATATTTGCAGCGCTCCTTTTTTCAATCGTGGCATACACATATTTGTTCCGCGGCTTTTCCTTTCTTCGAAATTGCGATTTCATTTCTCCCGACTTGTCAAAACCAAGAACCGATGCTGGAAATTCTACATTAGGTGTAAGTGAAGTACAATTTCAGTAGGTCAAGCCCTCTAACTCGCGTTAGTTCTCAAATATACTAGCTCTCTCAGTCAAGCCGAGCTGGAGGTCTCGGGGCTTGTTAAAATCCGCAGAACACACCGGGCTTGATATTCAAGTTCCGAAGCAGCCTCATATTTCAGAGGAATTCATGAAAGCGTTTGGAAATATCGAGTCAAAGACTGGAAAGCAACCATCGACTGGTTCGGCGTACGCCTGGATTGCGCATCTTGATCTCATCAAGCATAGTATCACCAATAACATGGAAACTGTCTTGATCGTAGAGGACGATGTTGATTGGGACATCAACTTGAAGAGTCAGATGCAACTAATCTCTGACAATATTCGTCAATATACCAAAGTTAACTCGTCTGATACCGCTCCTTATGGTCATAATTGGGACATTCTCTGGATTGGTCACTGTGGTGAGCATACAGCGGTCGATACACCGAGAATTGAGTTCTCCGATCCCACGGTACCTGCTCGCGATACCTACACTGGCTGGGCCAACAAGTACATGTATAACATTGATGTTGGCAAACGGGCTATTCAACGGGGTGCTAATCCTGTTTGCTCTTTCGCTTATGGCTTGACATCGAAGGGGGCCGAGAAAGTACTGGAATGGGCCGGAAATGGAGGGAATGAAGCTTTCGACATCCGTCTACTTCAAGGCTGCAAATCGAAGGACCTTGATTGCTTGACCGTAAACCCCGAGATTATGCACCATTACCAGCCACCAAAAGAATTGGGATACACTAGTCTGGTAGCTGCGGAAGATGGGAAGGGAATTCTGGTCGACGAGAATGTGTTTGAACATTCCATGGGCGGAACCGAAAACATCGTGCAGAGCACAAGATGCAAAGTTTTGTTTGGTACTACTTGTGTCAAGACCCATCGAGATTACTGGTATCCAACAGCCGCTTGAATTCTGCGATATCACGCGCCATTGTCGTCTACCTGCCCACTTACTATGGGAAAGAATAGCGTCGAAGTATTTACAGTGCAGCTACGACTTGAGAGTCCTAAATCGACAGGACTCGCTACTTTAAGAGTAAAGTAAGGCAAGCCGCCAGCATGCCGTCAAGCATTCTCCTTAATTGTTTGGCTAACTCGAGACATTTTCTCCATGAACCATGCTTCACTTCACGCAGCGAAGACAGCATTAATCGGAGCATAATACCAGAACGGGGAACCGGATATGAAGATACCTAGAAGACTAGATGAGAATAGCGATCACTTCTAAAGAGCCGATCGGAAGCTACCAGATAACCATAATCTATCATCTCAGCATCAAGATCTGTTTATCAAATCATGTCACAGTTTCTTTCGCTCAGCGTTTGGTGATGGATCATTGCAGCTCCCAATTCTCTATTTGATGTCACTTTCTTGCTTGATCTTTCCAGAAGTTGATGTGCTATTACACTCCAGCCTTTGAACGTCGATTGCTGTTCCAGCCAAGTCAACGATGCATGGATTGTGCTCATGCGGCACGTGCCAAAGGTATCGATGCCAAGCTGTGTGGTACTGAGAGTTACTTCGTACTGAGAGATACGTCGTACTGAAAGATACGTCGTACTGAAAGATACTTCGTACTTCGAGAACCACTGACTCAAGCACGGGAGGAAGCAGATGGGGCCACTCGCGGCACAATCAGCCTATCAACTCATACCTCCGTAGGTATGGGTTGCAACATCTTCAATGTTATCTCGCTTGGCGGGGCGAACGCTGCCATCCGAAAACGCCAGAGAGGTTCGTTATCTATCAGGGGGGTCCTGATGTCAGTGGAGTCACTCTGCGGCTGAGGCTCAATTGCTGAAACACCATTGGTTCTGACGATCTGACGAACCAGGATATACTTCGAAGTATGACGAGTCAGCGAATCATGCTCCTGGCTAATAATACACGGTAGCCAACTTCTCCTATGCGAGCTGCCGTTGCGCTCTACGGGTACGGACTCGGTACGCTCGTCGCATTATGCCCCCCAAAGGGGGGAGATGGACAAATTCACCTTCATCACCCCCATGTCCAACAATCCTCCGCATTGGCACGTCTTGACCATCTCCATCTCCATCCTTCAAGTTGGTAAGTCCTCCACTCGAATCCCCTTCGTGCCGTTATCACACCACGTTTTGCTTCTCAACTTCCTCCATGCGCTGTGCAAGATTGCAGCAATATCGAACCAAGCATGCTGATTGCCAGTCAATGGGCTAGCAATTTGCGCATCTTTCTTGCCCTTCTAACCACTTCGAGCATCGCCCTCTACCTTTGGTACACTAACGCGGGGGGGATCCAACACATCCAACACATCGATGCACCGCCACTAGAGAGCAACCCGCCATCGAATAATCCCAAGGAGGATTTCATACAGAAGTATCTAGACTCCGAGATCGATGGCCCCTTCGATCCAAAACCACTCGAGGAGCTTTGCGCGAAAACACAATGGACTGAGGGCTTGGTGACACAATGCGGCGCGCCCTTGGGAGGCTTTGGGAATATTCGAAATGTTTTCATCAACTGTATACGATTTGCGATTGAAGCTGGAGGTACGGAACGCACATCCTGTGGATGCCGAGAATTATTGAAACTGACCATGGTACTACAGCGACCGGTTTTGTGATACCTGAGATACAGGTCCGATCGGAGACGGACTTGACGGACTTGAATACGCAAAATAAAGTTTCCTTCGAATACATGTTCGATCGCTCCTTTTTTCGAGAGACCCTACAGCATGTCTGCCCCCGGATGAAAGCCTTAGACAGCGCACCCGCAGGCTACGAAGTACACGCAGTTGATGTGCAGGATCCATTGAATGAAGGATATGAAATCTCTCCCGAGAAAATCACACCATTAGCACATCCCGAATCATGGAGACAAACTTTCGACAAATGGCTTGCTCAAAATAGCACTACCCCTTCCATCAGCGTGGACCTCATGACTCCGATGTTGATCTGGCCAGTTTATTACGAAGAAGAACGCTTCGCAGGTCAACTCGGTCGCCTTTTCCGCCCTCCCGTTGATATTCGTCGTCTTGCAGGAGGCGCCCTCTACAATCTCGCATCCCAGAATCTCCCTAATTTCAAACCCACGAACGGCATCCAGCCTCATGGCTTCCAAGGCGCTCACCTCCGCACAGCAGCAGACGCCATCGCGGCAGGCTGGCCAAGCTACGAAGTCCAATCTAAATTCTACATCGAGCTCGCCCACGCCTCCAAGCTCTCCGTAATCTACGTCACCTCCGGCTCACCAGCCGACACCAAACGCCTGAAAGACGACGCGTTCGCAGCGCACGGCATGAAGACTTTCTCTAAGCTTGACCTCCTCGACCCCGAAGATCTCAACCATCTCAAATCTCTCACGTGGGATCAACAGGGAATCGTGGATTTTGAGGTGTTGCTGAGAAGTTCTTCGTTCGGCGGTATTGATTTTAGCTCTTTCAGTCTGACGATTGCGCTGAGGAGACATACGGTCAGTAAGAGGAAGTTGGAGGGACGGCAGGGTATTCATTTTGAGGATGAGTACTCGAGTATTATTGGGGAGCCGGGGAGACATACGTTTTTTATTAAGGGATTGTTTCCTTGATGGTCGCAGAGGGCAGTGGTATGGTAGATGGAGATATGGCTGGTGCATTTCGGGCTTGATTGCTGGCTTGCGTGCGTCGCGTCTAAGCATGTGGCGCTGTAGATCTGGTTATACTGTATTATATTGTATATGGTTGCATAGGAATGGAGTCTGATTAATACCCTTCCTCTACTCTCACCTCACACCTCTGCAGAATCATTTCCCGATCCTGCAATGTTTTAGGAGAAGACATGTCATGGGGCGCCACACCACACCATCTCCTGCGGCTTGAATTAAGTTTTCTTAGTCGCCTTTGACTTTTAGTTCCCGTTCCCGTTTCCCGGTGCGCTGGGCTGGGCTGGGCTGGGCTGGGCTGGGCTGAGTTCCCTCCTTACTTTCTTCCTCAGCAAGCTATCATACGCGTCTTGCAAAAGCCACGTTCGCCTGCCCGCTATGCATAGGATATTATAAAAACGACAGGTGCGGTGCGACAGGTGCGGATCTGTGGCTTGGTCACACGTGGCGCTCTACACTTCCGACGGCTACTAGTTAGTTTGTGAGATGTGATATTAAATCCCCCTCGAAGGATTCAACGAGGGAATGGAATATGGTGCACCACCGCAGAGCAGAGGGCAGTGACGTCAGGAGCGGGATGGGGATGCTGTTTTGTTGCTTAGTCTCTGGATTTGGATTGCGTTGCGAGGTGGAGGGATGAAGGTTGGTGCCAGGTGGTACACTGGGACTTGACCTCGGGAGCATGAGCCGTTATACGGGTGGATAAGCGGGGTTTATGATATGCGTCTTGTCGGGAGGGGAGGGTAGAGAAAGGAAAAGGGGTTTTGCTTCTTCGCGAATGGATATGGGTTTGGACTTCTATGCTGGACTGGGCTGATTGGATAGGGGGTCCTAGGTGTAATGCCCAAAGCGCTTTTTGTCTCGGTTTCTCTTTGAGGTTGAGACTTCTCACCTTGTTAGGGATTAACTCCCTGTTTATTTTAGGGTATGTGGTAGGTGCTGTGGTCGTTTTCATCTTCACTCCTTGTAGCGTGGCCATTTGCTTTCGAAGCGTGAAAGCTGACACTTATGGCTAGTGAATACAAAAGTTGAAAAGACTCTGGTTCTAATATGCGTGTGTATGCGGATGACTACCCAAAGGACTAGGAAAAGGTCTATCGTTTGACGACCTATCTCGCAGAAAACATCGCGGCAAGTATGCTCATTTTATAATCCAAATAACAAACCCACACAAATCCCTTCAAATCTGCACCCTATTCTCTCTCCTCACGTCCCACAACTCTCTTCATCCTCACCACCCCCCTCTCCCTCGCCGCCCTCATCTTCATCCCCCAATACCTCCACGGCAGTCTCTGCTTCACCCATCGCGCCCGCCGCTCGTCATACTTTGCATCAATCGGGATCCACTCCCCCAGGAACTCCAGGAGGCGGAAACTCGCGAGCTCCCCGCAGTGCAGACAGGGTAGGATGTTGGAGCGCCAGAGTGGTACGCGCTGCGGGTAGAGCGCCGTGTTGTGGAAAATCGTGGTGTAGGCGTGATACATGGTGGTGCAGGTGAGGCCGAGACAGGTGGCGGGGATCGAGAGGGAGAGGGACATGATTATGATGTGGATTTCGGGGGGGAGGGCGAGGAGTGTTAAGGGGGACTTGGATGGTGTGGTTTCCTGGCTCGAGGGATTGCGAGGGGGGGCGACGAGTTGGAGTGTGCGAGGAGGTGGGATTGGAGATGATGTGATGGTGTGGGCGGATGGGATTTCTGGGTTGGAGTCAGTACAAAGACATCTGCATGGTGCTGGCATATTCAGCGTGGGAAGATATATTGGAGGACTTGCGGTAGTAAGGATATCCAAAGCGCAGGTCGCCCCAAAGGCAAGTCAGATACGATTGAAGCTCAGCAGGTGGGATTTTTATGGAGGAATCCACACGTTTCTTTTTGGCTGCTTTGTTCTTGTACACGACCATCGCAGTATCAGGTGTGAGGTGTCTACTGCGATGTGGGTGGGTTGTAGTCGTGGCTGTATGCGTCCCGCCTTCCTCATCGTCGCGCGCTCTACTGATGGTTGCGTCGTTCGTAGCAATACGTACTGGCGGTAAGGAATTGAGGCAAGAGCTCATGGCTGCGAGGTCTGGTCTTTGTCAAGATTGAATCGCAATGTACTTGAGGTGCGACGTCTTCTCCGGCGGTAGCTCTTGCAGTTTTCGAGGCCAGTTTTGCAATCATGGTCGGCGCCGTAAAGAAATCCACCTTTAAATAGAGCAACTTGATGCGGTTGATGGTATGCATCAGGAACCTGGAAGGGTAAGGTAAAGGTAAGTGCCATGATTGGCTAGTGGTGAATTAACGCGAAGAGATTAGATGTGAATATGATTTGAGACAGCATGAATGACCCGCCGGTGGTCTATTCTACTTAATTGTCATTGTCTACTTCTACTCTCACAATATCTGACAAAACTATAGACATACCGGTATTGTGATAGTAACGACCAATTAAAATATTGATACTTACAATTGTCTTCCAGTTGTTGTTTTCTAGACCGCAGCCTGTATAGCAGCTGCGTTGGAGATTCCAAGTTTGAGTAGGCCATTTTGGATAGTATATGATGAGCAGATGGATGCATAAGGCCTTTTCGTGTTTTCACGTAGATCGGTCACCCTCGCACACACACGATCCTGTAAACTTTAGCCTCGAAGCCCGACATCAAATCATACCACTCTTATTTGTCTATGCCTAGGACTTGCTTGTTAATGAGTCCTTGCAACACGGTTAAAGGTGAACATTTCGACTTCTTTGGGTTATCTTTCGTGGGCTTGTCGTGAAAGAGAGGGATATGCCAAGTGACCACTTACATCGGCATTACAGCTTTATATTTGAATGTTTCCCAGAGGTAGCTGACCAGTACTCGATTGTACGATATATCAATTTCTCAATACTTGATCCATGAAGAGCACTTCTCGCGTAGCTGGCACTGAGGAGTGACTCATATCTGCTTTAGCTCAAGGAATCATCGAAGGCTTCTTAGCTGGTCGAAACTTTGGTATTATTTTCACTCAACATGATTGCAGATTACGGTTTCATCAACCAAAATGTCTCGAAAATACTCGAGAGCGTACCGCACAAGGCGTTGGCCGGAAAATGTGGAACTGGGTGAGATGAAGGAAGCATGTAGGTGTGAAGTGACGACGTTGATAGTTGGTTTGCTGACTAATACCATGTAGCTAGACACCACGTGCACGACATCTCCAGTACCATCTCGGATACATCATGCACGCCTACAGAAACTCAGGTCTATGGCGCCATGGCAGATAATCCTGATCATCCTAGAAAAAGGCTGAAATGTTTGATCCATATCCTACCACCTGGTTGGAAGACCGCACCGCTGACGAGAGAAACAGTTGAAGCAGAGGCAGCATCAATCACTACATTCAGTCCATCCAAGGATAGTTTCGTAAATATTGACAAGAATTCAGAGGTTGTCGACTACATTCCACGCCTAGGAGAAAACGTCCATGAAGACACTAGGCCCTTGAGGGACACTTCGGGGCAGGATAATATAAAATCAGTCGATATTTCTGCAACGTCCCATTTGCTATCCCTGCCGATTGAGCTTTACCTCAAGATCATGGAAACTCTTGACTCCATACTTGATTCTACCTGCCTCGCTCTAACATGCAAGCCATTGTACGAACTGTACAAAGTACACCATTCAAAACTTCCACCTCTACGGGCCTCCGCACTTGAGATCTCAAGGTTAGGAATGCCGCGAAGAAGATATCTCTATGAGCGACTGGAGACGTGGATGCCGGATCATGTTTTCATCAGGGGTACCACAATCGATATTCATGATGGCATATTCGTGACTTGGGATCGAGCGGAAAGGAAGTGGTGGAGATTGTGCAAGAAGAAGAAAGACAGACAGTGCGGTGACCTGAATGTCAATTTGATGCAATATTGTAAGAAGACGAGACAGTTGATAATAATCCAAACAGCGCAGAAAATATGGCACAGAAGTACACGACTGGAAGACGACACCCATATGCGAAAAAATGAGTGAGCGTCCTCGATCAGAGCAGAAGGGCGCCAGAGTATGGATGAAAATAGAGGCTTTGAGGAACACCAGCGCTTCTTCAAGTTGTCTTTCGCCGAATCCTTTCCGGATTTGGAAGGGTCTGTAGTTAATCACAGAGATGGGAGATGAAATGAAGGTTGCTAGTCTTCTCAACCGTATGTTATTCAAGCTCAATACTCATCCAGTGGTAGCTCCAGGTGCCATTGCACGTATACTCCAGTGAATTCCATCCAGCAAGCTTGAACACATGAATAAAGGTAAGTCCTCCTCGCCTTCATCTTCGAAAGAGAAATTCGGTGAATCCAACTTGCAGGGCAAGTCGTCACGGAATGCATTTCAACTAAATTCACCACTCAACATCTCTCTCCTTGCGACACTCTCCTTTCTGTCACTCTTACATTTTGGGCTTCTATTCAGTTATTTGCATTTACAGAATGGGCTACGAAGCCTTTATCGATGAGAAAACCTCTCTTGTGACAATCATTAACGGCACTCACATCATCAAAGAATTCCTACTACAAGATTTGATCGACGAGCCGGAACCATCCGGTCCACACTTCCACGATAATCGGACTTACGTCGAGTCAGTATTTCTCGATAAACTTATTAGATCGTTAAGCTCATCTTCCATTCCCAACAGGCTCCATGTAGAAAAATGCCTGTTATTCAGCAAGACCGCAGGCATATTCACAGACGACGAACTGATTTACGTCAAGTACTGTAAATACTGGACGAAGACCCTCCGTGATCTCGCGAAAACGTTTCTTGAGCACCAGAAAATTTGGAAGGATAGCAGGGAGTGCGCATTACTCACAGCTCGCTTGCGCCTTCTGCAGAAGAATCAGTCGATACATGTTGGAGATGTGCTGGGACTAGGAACTGGAAGCCTTCATCAGTGCGGACCAAGTCTTGACTATAACCACGAAACATGGTTTTGCGGACGACGAGCACAGCAGATCGCTGCGTTGATCACTATTAGTGAAGTTTTGGGAGGTAAGTCATCTATTATATGTCTGAAAATATAATACGAATTGACTCGAATTGGAATCTTTAGAACGCGGCCGACCCCTCCCAATCACCCTCCAAGACCCCTCATTCTCAACTCTCGAGCAAGTGTTCTTCGAACAATCCCTTCACGTCGCCGTAATTCACGACCCCGACGCATTCTCCTGCATCGCCGGTACCACGCTCGTCATGAACATCGGCATCGACCCTAGAATCGCATATTCCATCTCTCGGGGACCATGGCCCGCTGCGATGATCACCGACTCGGCGACAAGTATCTTGCTGAAGCAGTATTCGACTGAAGTTCAAGGGAGGATTGAGAGGTTGCATAAGGGGTATAAGGCGTTCAGGATTGGGGGAGCGCAGAAGGCCGAGAGGGAGAAAACGTGGAATGCGCCGTTGAGTCGGGAGTTGATGTTGAGATTTGGATATGAGATAAAGGGCAGTTCGCCGAAAGTGGGGTCAGACGGTGTTCGAGATATGGCGCTGAGTCCGGAGTTGATGAAGAGGGTTGAGGAGTTGGATGTGGTGAACGAGTTTGATTATGGGCCTGAGAAGGCGTGGGGGGATGACACGATGTTTTGGATTAGGGATGTATAGATAGAGCTCACCTGCTCTTCGAGAGGTACCTAATTCTAATACTAGTGATTTATTCCTGGAAAGCTTCTCTGACCTGTGATTGGATATGTACTGTACATGATTTGGTACAATGTTCAGGTGCATTGTTCTTTTACACCTCGCCTATTGTGTATTTGAACAGATACCACTGAATTCTGTCCGGTGGGTACTGTTCCGTGGTACTCATGAATCATAGTATTCACGAATACCATATAGTGTTCATGAGTACCACGGGACGTAGCTTTCTACAGTTTCAGAGGTCGTAGATCTTTGTGTTTTAGGTATGGCCGAATGAGCATTCGAAGAGCACTTTAATAGTTAGTGTCTATTCATTTATCTTTGTGGTTCTAGTACGCTTATCGGTGCGATCGATAGTTTTTGGAGCCTAGGAGGGTTAAGACGATCTACTTATCTACTTCTTAAATCAACGAGAATAGAGCCTTATTAAAGGTTTCCGGATTTGTTCCTAATATATAGAGTAGTAGGTAGCCATATTTCGTTATATTAGCTATGGAGGACGGATGATATGAACTTTAATAGTAGTACATCGTGGTATTCATGAGTACCATATGGTACTCGTAAAGCATATTGTATTCATAAACCCTATATGGTATTCACTAACACCATGAACACGTGACTACTGAGGAACAACTCAAACAGGTGGCTGTTCAGCTACCTAAACAGGGGATATTCACGAGCTTTGTCTCGATTGCTGGACTGTTTTTAGATTCAGTGTTAATGAAACAGTTCAACTCAAAGTACTTATATAACCCGTTTGATCCTGCAATCCTCTGGTCGTCACCATCTTCTGTGAGAAAGTATTCCAGCTCATCACCACAAAAACCGCTTCCATTTCACTATCAAAGAAAGGTGAGGAGATCGCCATACAGCATGGCCAAAACTCGCCAGGCCCGCCTGGATGCACGAAAGAAGCAAAGCATTCAAGTCCTCCGACGTGAAATGAACCGCAAGTCCCATGACGGCTGTCTACCAAGCGCTCTCCAACTCAGCGCCCCGAACTCGAGCGCTACGAACTCACTTGCATTTACAAATCTGCCATCCGAGATCCTCATCAACATTCTAGGCTTCCTATCGCCAATCCAATCCATCTGCGTCGGACTCACATGCAACAGACTCTACGCAGTGCACAACACAGCCCACCCTGGCGGCACGATATTCAACCTCGAAGAGCTCGTCTCTCCCTCTGGTCCAAAACTCCACCATGTCCTGCTAAAACAATGGCAAGATAAAGATCTTCACTACTTTGCCGCCTCCCAGAAATTCCTCTCTCGGAACATGATGTATCAGCGCCAGGCAGAATTTGATAACATGCTCTTCAGCCTCAAGCTCCACCTCGGCATGTTTACATGCACAATCCCGATCCGTGCTGATAGCGTAGGTCAAGAGTGTCTGTCTACGATCATTAACAACCGAACATGCAACGAACGGCAATATAACGTGGAACTTCAGCATGGAATCGAACATCTGAAACTTTACTTGGAATGTGGGATGCCTGAGGATACGCATCAAGCGTATTTGGAGTATGGTCAGACTGAACCCTCTCCGGAAACTATACCGGTGTATGATCGTTGTATAAGGGTGCGTGAGGAGAGTATGGCGATTGCAGAGTCGATTATACAGGCTTATTATGATGGGAGGATGCATCGGAAGAATGATGTGGAGTTGACAGTAGTTCGTATGCCGGCATTTGAGCATGGAGAGGAGGAAAGAGAAAATGCTGGGATAGTGGGCACCTTTGAGTAATTTCAAAACTGCTCAATGCGAAGAATCTGAACTTCAAGACTCCATGGGAAGCAGATCCAAACTTCACCTATAGATACGCAGATACCAGCGATATAGATCAAGAGCGTCGCTAAACCATCTAGTCGCTGGGATAGCGGATGGCACGTAGAGACCAAGTGGCTTCATACGGGATTTCCCAATGCTTCACTCTCCTTAAAAGTCATAATAAACTATATTCATGAAAATAGAAACAATATTTACCACCTTGTCACCGTGTCTTAAACCACTTTCCACCTTACACAACTTAGCCTAGTGAGCTTTTCCTGAACTTGAGGAGCCTCAGTTGTCTCATCACTCGAAGCCATGAAGCCACTAATTTACCAAGGTGGCCCCGGATAGCTTGCTTGTATGTCATCACCGCTAACTTTCGCAACTTTTCTGAAATTATCCTCTTGTCTAGTAAGACAAAATCTTGCAGCCACACCCCACTGCTATATACATATATATGACGTCGATTAGGCGCTGGAATATGCCCCTTTTTCTAAGTGATGCTAGCCGAGACGCGGAAAGTCAGACTAAGATCAGTAAATGTTAATGAACGAGAAGCCAAGAAGTGTAACGGCATAAAATTCATTATACGCGGTGTGTTCATACTATTGTAAACTATGTATTAGGTACTGAAGTATGACACGGGTAGAGGAAGTAAACCTGGAAAGTGTTTCCTTAAGTCACGTGATAGTCCTCTTTGAAAGTGAAGATATTCAGTTTCCAGAACAGTTCCGTCAACACGACTCGCAGCCGAGCAAGTATATGTATGATGAGGAAAAGGAGTGTCCTGATTAAGATATGAGACGGCTCGTAACAGCGACTTGCCTGTAAGCAGCGCACAAGCTGGAACGGAAATTTGCGACTATTTACTACCAAGACATTCTAGTAAGAAAGTGATCGAAGGGCCAGAATCTTAGTATGAGAGGCCGTAGTGTTAGTGTCAGTAGAATGGTAGCATTCTACGTCTGGGAATCCACTGATCTTTCTGAAATGTCCTCAATTGGCCCTTGGAGTTCTATCGCGCGACGCCTCCTCGTCGTGTCATTAGCGATTGTGCAGTTGCTCCGCAACGTTCGAAGTACTGCATGATTCACTGTGATGTACATGACCGTAATGTTGCAAGGGTCTATGTGTCCCAGAGCCCATAAACAAAGTACCCCTCTTTTCCGCACTTTTGATCTAGAAAGCATCTCGCATTGACGGTCACAATCTGCAACAACTTTACTACTGTGCGTTATTCCAAAGGTTTGCATCATGAGCTCTCTCGTACCAATATTCAAGAACCTATTCTGACAAATCAGGAACCAGAATGCCAATATTAACCCAAAAGCCTTGGGCGTCCGTCGTCAGAGATGGCAGCAGATTCAATCCTACTTGTTAGTTTCCTGTCGAACCTTACACACGACACCCTAATACGAGTCAGTCACTGATGACTTCTGATCTCACAGATAAATACCTGGAAAAATTGTCACCATGTATCGTCCGTCGCATTTTCGAACTTCTCACCCCGAGAGAAGCTATCTTAGCCGGTCTTACTTGCAGATACCTGTACAACATCTCTATCTCGGTCCACGGCTTCTTCAAAGATGTAGACTCTATACGTCGCGTATACATAAATGGTGGTTTCCACGTGTATTGCATGGACCCCTGGTTCGAGAAGGGTGGGTTTAAGTGGGACTACGAACGGGAAGTGTATAGACCAAAACACATTATGGAACGAGAGGCGGAGATAAAGAGAAAGGAAAGAAGAAAGGCCAGGTCCGAGTATTTCCGCAGAAAGGCTATTGAGGAGCGCAAGTCCAGAAAGGATTCGGCTCGTAATAGATGATACTTCTGCATTCAATGATGGTATCGTGGAGTTCGGCGAATATGGGAACTGAACAACGCAACGACCTTATGTACAATGGGTTGTGAGGGTCGGATAAGGGATGATATCTCAGATTCTGTTCAGCTTTCTGAGGACTGAACCAGGTAGTCAATGAACAACAAATGTCTACTCAGAATATCAAATTGCAATCTTGGCTGTTGTGATCTATGATAAACTGAATAATGGGACTCGATAAAGACACAATATTATTCCGAGTCATGAGTCTTATGCTTTTCTCTAATAGAGATTTTGAGTGTGGTCTACACGTGAGCACTGATTGTTTACATGGCAATTTTAGTCCTTAGCAGCTGAACAACATGAATTGGATGGGGATGCTCTTAAACATCGTGGCACAATCATAACTGCAAAGGCTTAATGGGAAATTCGGCGAAGATGTGTAATACTGTGACTATCACCGACCGTTGGCGACAAATACCAACTCCGAAGGAGCTCCCGGAAGTACTTAAATGCCAGTCTCTATGCCACTGAGATTCCTGTGTGGCTGTGAATCAATCAGCAGAACGGAGAGTGTAAGAAGTTATGGCACGGGGGAAGCTTGAAAGATAAACTCGCCAGACAATATGATTATATGGCGATTGGGTCATAGCATCAACCAGAAGTGGTATCAAACAACTAATAGGTGTTTACGTTTGCACAAGAGAAATGGCTGCGCGATGTACTATACTTGAGTATCAAAGCAGTTAAATATTTCTGTGAACAACAAGATCTGGAAAAACTTTCAGACAACATTCGGGCGGATAGAGGTCTCAGGGCAGGAAGGATTGTGTAGAATCAGGCCTGTGGACGCTGGCATCAGGAAGGCACGTCCTCGTTTAAAGCTCGCTTAATCATTCTGACTTTGAACTTATTATCATACCTTGGAGATCGCCAGGAGATAAGTTGTACGACAAACCGTCGAACATCGCGCGGTTAAAAAATGGGTTTTCCTCCTCGAAGATGTTGTTGCACCTATCGTTGAATTATCTAAGAGGGCCGTCATGAACGTGGTATCGCCGCGTTTTGCCGCTCAAGGACCGACAACAAAGGTGAACATTCACTCTTGCGGGAGTCCCATACTAAAGGACCGATTGGTCTTGGCAGTCCCAAACAGCTATTCTGTTGATACCTAGTCATACCTCAGAAAACATGTGGCTGGTATCTGACTTGAACACTGATCTCAGCACCATTTGACGCTTTCTACATATCTCAACACCACATCTAAGCTCGACGCATCACATCCACAGTGCACTTTTCCGTGTCGATATCTTCATTACGTGTTGAACATTGCACCCTACAGTTGACGAACACATATCAACACTCGGACTTCTATTCTCTTCGTTTTGAGAGGCCCTTACGCGTTCACGAGCGCGCTACTTAAATTTTCATACACACCCACGTCAACCAAACCAAATGCGTTCCTACGAGAAAGGCCTAGCTAGGGCAATCGAAGAGTCTCGAGTTTCGCGTCCCAAAAAGGATAGCGAGCAGAAGAATGTGGAAACAATTAGTGGTTTAGCCCTGGGACTAACTGTTAACGGAGCCACGCCCCACGTACCTCAACATACTAGCAATAAAGGTTAGCCTTTGACCCAAAGCAGACTTTAAAGACAGCACTAATTATACTCAGGTTTCTTAAAACCCACGGTCAGCTCTCTTGCCAAACAAACTCCCACCAAATCCCAAAGAAGTTCACCAACATCCCAAGTCTCGAAAATCTCCAGTTCCATTCCTCAAAAATCTTCCGAATCTACTCAATCAACTATGCCTTACATGTCTTCTCCCACCAAGGCCAGCGCCCAAGATGTCCCAAACCCATCAATTAAGGATTCATCCCCACCACAGAAGTCAGCAGCAGCAGTCGCAGCAGAGAAGAAGATTGCTGATGACATTGACAACAAATTCGCGTTGGCAGCACGCAAAGCTCAAGAGAAAAAAGCTGCCATGAAGGCCAAGAAGGCTCGTGCTACGGCAGCAGAGCAAAAGAAGCAAGCCGCTCTCGATCGCAAGAACGCCAAAATCGAAGCCTTGCTGAAAGAGCAGGAGATGCAACGTGCTCGAGAGGAGAGAAAGCTCGCTATCACTGCGGAAGCTCAACGTCGCTGCCGGGAGAAGGAGGCAGAAGAGAAAGCTGCCATCGCTGCGCGGGTCGCTTATGCGAAGAAGTACGCGCCTACTACAGTGTTCGGATTCAGGGGTAAAGTCCCATATATCAAACCCAACAAAGCCGTCATTCGAATCGAGCGCATCAGAGTTACGTCTAATGGTGAAAAGGTTGTGGAGAGGAAGAGAGGGAGAGATAGCGAGGAAGAGGAATCTGACGAGTCACTGTCGCGTTCGTCTAAGAAGTCTAGATTGTCATTATAGTTCTGGTTCATATCCTATTTTGAGTCTTGCATTTTGCATATATCACTTCTCCGGACTTGATGTTATGAGAGCAACTAGCACCTCTACGTCATAGATAAATAGACTCCATCTATGAATCGTTCTGTCTATCATTATATGGACTTCCTGAGACAACTATGGGACCTCTGAACTGACCAACTGCTCATCCGACCTACATCCAACTTACCATTTCCACCCCGAATACTAGACAACTGCTCATTACGTCATTGGCGACGCAGCACAGACGGAGAACAACGTCTGTGTTGGTACAGGGAGTAGATTGGGAGAATGCGACGCCTCAACATTCTACATGTCACCTTCACTTGCTGTTGAAACATACTTTACTAGAAGATCGAAATTGACCGAAAATGTCTTAGAAATATTTGAAATTCGACATTAGCTGGGAAGTTGTCACCAATAATAAAACGGTGCGCAACCCAGGATTTCAGATATAGTCGTCAAACCACGCAACGAAATACCCTGTGGTGTGATTCCTCTGTTGCGCGCCTTGAATATCAAGAACTGATGCTGCTTGGTACTTGGGATCACAAACAAATAGCAGTCTCTACATACAGAACTTATTTGTGGACAATTTATAAGGTGGCGGGAGACAAGCCCTTAAAGCCGAATAGCCGAAATCCTGCTGATTCTCACCACCACTCTTTGGCTGACAGAGTATCTGTATTCCATCAGCAGGTGAGAAGATAGATATTCGCCCAAGATATATAAGGACCAACAGGCCCACTTTAGAGATCTTCGAAGTCCATGCTATTCCCACCAATTTCGCCAGTGAGGATTTCTGTGTCACCTTCAACATGACGACTCTGCTACAATGGCTGCTCGCTCCCACACTACCCTTATAATAATCAACAACCAACTCGGCGATTCCAGTCCAATTACGTAGGACGTACGCGGAGCAATCCCACCTACCACTCAAAACTCATATCTCTCGTAGCAGCAATCCGATCCTTCGAACACCACCGCTCTATCCATCCAGAATCGCCACTTTACCTAGGCAAGCCAACGATGGACTTCCGCGAATACTCAACGCCCGTGTCATTCGAGAAGGTCACCAGCAAAGCCACTAATTCGGCGTTGGTAAAACCGGACCTCGCGGCTTATTTGAAGGTAAAAGATATTCGGAAGGTATATTTCGCGGGATTGGCTCTGGGCTTGTGCTTTGCGAGTACGGTTCGGGTTGCTAGTGACATGGTTGTTGGGGATTATATGGATGCAGAAGGGCAAGTTGTGAAAGGGGATCTTGCTGTGATTGAGGACGCGGTGACTGCTTGGGTGAAGCATGGTGGGAGGTTTGATGCGAAAACTGTGCATGGGGTTCATATTGAGAGCTTGAGAGGGGAGTTTGCAAGGACTGTGACGACCGAGGAGGTATCGAGGGACTTAGCTGATTGATTTCGTTAAGCGCCAAGTCTCAATACCTGTCTGTAGGACAGACCACCACTTCAGCGTGCTCCCCCGAGCGTCGAGAGTAGAAAATTGATAGAAGCAATATAAATAATGGAAATAATAATGAATAGTCGCTTGAAGAATCGTTAATTGAAAGCGGGATGCGGAAGGATGATGTTGTCAAAGTGGAAAAAGAAGCTCGCGAGAATGCTGTTTCGCCTGGAGGAAAACATGACCATGCCCAGGTGGGTCTTTCCACGTAGACTCGCTGAGAGAGAGCTAGTCTACGCGCATTTTTTCTTTATTGAGTTTAGCACTAGCTAGGCCTAAGACATAAAGCTGACTTCGAAGGCTACTGCCCATACTGTCGGAGGAGACATGTCATACAAGTAGCTTCATTTGGATGTACATGGGAGCTGCGATGAGTAATATGTAACTGGCGATGTATGTCAACCTCTCGAAGAGTTCATTGAAGATCTTCCATAGACATCAAGTCAACCTTGTTCTTTACAATGTTATTTTTTATAAATCGCGGAAAAGGTGACCCTGGGCCCCGGAATCCACAGGACCATCCAAGCGAGAGACTTCTGCTCCGCTGACACCCATATCCCATCACGACTCCAAGCACAAAAGCTCAATAGTTCCGGCCAATGTGAGCCAGTAGTGCTCTGATGGGTCCCTCCTCCTTGGCTTTCTTCTTGGGATAGTATTTCCCTGTGTCGCGTGTATAATTGGCAAGCTCCCGTTCGCTTCGAAATTGATGTACGATGGTATTGTTATTGAGAGAGTCCATGAAGTCCCAAATGTTGACCCATACGCTTCTAAGTGCCTATGAACATGCCACTATCAGTTCGAGGTATGTCATACCATGGAGGCCCGTGGACACGTACGTTTCGACACTGAGTTATGCTGGTGAAGTCTCCTTCCAGACCCAAATCTCCGCACATCCTTCTCCAATTCTCCAAACTACTTTGATTACCAAAATAGCGTTCAAACTCGGCAACGATATTTCGTCGCGGATTCTAAGGAAATTAGCTCTATTGCAGACTCCTGGAGTTCTCTAGTAAATCATACTGGCGAACCACTTCTTACATTTCTGCGTCTTTTTGGCATCTTGTGGATTTCTGAACAACTTTACACGACTTCAAAAGACTCCGAACTTGAGCCTGGATTTGGGTCTGAATCTGCGACCGCTGAGGTCTAATTTATGGACCAAGGGGCGAACGATGGGACTCGGATGATAGTTGAAAGAAGGATGCTATGAAAACACTAAGAGTCTGGCGATCATTCTTGAAATTTCCAGAAATACAAACGCGCTCAGGAGAAGATAGACAAGGCTGCGTGGCTGCATGACCTCCAAGGAAGGGGTACAGATCTCCAATGATGGGCTTTGAGAAGCAAACGGAAAAAAGCAGCCACACTCGGCGACCCGACGAATGTAGAGGAACCTTTGAGATATGATATGCTATGAGGGAGAATCAACGAGCAAGAACATTCTGTCAGGGATCGCCGAGAAGTATAATTTGACCCATTTCGTGAAAAGTTGGGGAATAAGCTTTTGTGCAATTCGCAGCCTTTGTTACCTCAAATGAGAACAAGATGTAAAGAGCTCAAGCGACCATAAATCTCACAGGCAATGGAGCCTGAGGTAAGATGTAATGATTGCCATATTCATCTTTTTCAAGAGATTGCATGAGAATTGAACGCTGGAAGTAGCTATTTCGAAAGAAAGGGAAGCTTGAAGTTGAGCCATCAAAATGAGTCCATATGGAGAGAGTGATGGTAAAGGTCTATGAGTGTGAGAGAGAATGGTAGAAGTAGTTTCGCGTAGAGTTCGTTCGAGATCAATAGAGCTCAAACGCCCCACGGTCAATTTCACACCTTACATCTCAGGCCGATATCCAAACGACCACCTCGCGATTTCCAAATAGCTGTCCACGAAATCGAGGCGTACGAACAACTAGACATCTCTCCACCACCCAACAGACCCCGCAATCATGGCGCCCTCAATGTCTCTCTTCTCGATCAATGCGATCATAGTCCTCAACTCAGACGACGGATCCCGAGTCTTCGCGAAATACTACCACGCACCGCATCACCAAACATCTGCCCGTACGTCCCCGCCATATTCCCCCTTTTGCTCCCTCCCTCTCAGGTCTGTCTCATGCTAATATTCCTCACAGATTCAAATACACCCTCACCGCCGTACATGGACCTAAAATCGCAAAAAGCTTTCGAAAAAGGCCTCCTGGAAAAGACAGCAAAGCAAACCGCAGACATAATCCTATACGACAACCGGATCGTGCTCTACAAATCCGAGTCCGATGTGATGATGTACGTAGTCGGCGGGGTAGACGAGAACGAGATTATGCTATACAACGTTGTGCTGTGTCTACGGGATAGTTTGCATTTGCTATTCAAGTACGAAACCTCCCCCCGTCTTTCTGTCTCTTGTGGTGTACTGATATGGTGGTGTTATTAGGCAATCTGTGGATAAACGAACGATCATTGAGAACTACGATTTAGTTTCTTTAGCTATTGATGAGATGGTTGATGACGGGATTATTCTCGAGACAGATCCCACGATCATCGTACAGAGGGTTAGCAAGGCTCCTACGCAGGATGTTGCTCAATTGAAGGGGATCGATTTGAGCGAGCAAGGGATGAACAATCTGGCGTCGTTTGGGAAGGCGAAATTGGGAGATTGGTTGAGGCAGGGGTTGTGAAGGGTTGCTGGATTTCTGGTGACTGTGATGGAATACTGAGCGAGAGCAGCGGGAGTGGAACTTGGTGACTCGCGGGTGGAGAACAGCTGGAGGAATGCCTGTCGAGGAGCCCTTTGGAGAGCGTAAATGGTTGATGAACGGTCTTCGAGAGACAAGGAATGAGGGTAGAATTGGAGTTCTGGTACAGCACAGTCATCACTTGCTGGTCTCCTGGTATGGAGTCATGTTCGCGGGTGTACAAGTGGCACTAATATCACGACATCTGAGAGGAAAAGCAAGTTCATCATTTTGAAAGATTCAACTTCTGTGAATGGATATCCCAAATGTCTCGGATTCATTGTTTGATGACGGAGGCAGCCTTTCGGAGTCGGTTCATAACTGCAGCAGCAATATCCCCCTGGTCTTCAATGCCCTCTACATAAATCGTGTCAATATTCCTCTTGTCAAGTTCCCTTAACGCAGAGAATAGACTATGAGCGATGTCTTTCGTATCGCTGCCAAGTGAGACGCGAGTAAGTTGAGCTAGTTGTCGCAGCTCGGACGGCGCAGAGTTTTCTGAAGTACGCCCGTTGAACAGATGGTTGACACCAGTGGTGATGACGCCAAATTCAAGCTGACAAGAAGTCCCCTCCAAAGGATCTTGTTGAGTCAAGGTGGAAAGATGGTAGGAATCATCAGCTGCCTCAACTCCGTCCGCATCACATCTCATATCGTCCAATCCAGCCCATCCAGTCCATCGTCTAGTGCTCACAATTCCAATACGAGCCGGATCTGCGTCTCCGTCTCTTTGGCATAGCGACTTCCCGTCGGCGATTATTGACCTTCGCACTTCCAGCGGGAGTCCAGGAGGCTGGTGTGAGGCCGAGGCTTCAAACAAGACCACGTTTGCCTTAGGGCTATAATGCTTGTACTTCATGCCTGGGGCTCTTGGTGCAGTTGAGCCAATCTCACTTTGATCTTTGTACCCCTTGGTGACATTTTCCCAGCCGGGAATTTCTCTAATTTTGTCAATACTCAGACCGCCAGGTCGAAGTAGCACAGGAGGATCACAGAGACCGTCGACAACAGTACTCTCTACTCCAACATGACAAGATCCACCGTCAAGAATGAGCTCAATCCTTCCATGTAGATCATGGCGAACATGCTCAGCGGTCGTCGGTGACGGTTTGGTAGAAGCATTGGCGGAGGGTGCCGCGAGGGGTACGCCAGCCAACTTGATGAGCGACAAGGCAAGTGGCAATTCTGGCATACGCGCTCCGAACGTCGTCAATCCTGATGTGACTTCTGGTGCTAATTTACTTGGTTCTGGGTTCGGTAGCAGGATTGTGAGCGGACCGGGCCAGTATTTCTTGATCAGAGGTCTGTATATCGCTGGTATCGGATCGTCAAGAGTGTCACCGGACCCATTTGATACACCTTTTGGGGCAAGCAAACTCCGCAACATGGTAAGATCGCAGACGTGAACAATAAGCGGATTGTCCGATGGTCGCCCTTTAGCCTTATAAATGCCCTTGACAGCATCACTCCTAGTCGCATCTGCGCCAAGACCATACACTGTTTCCGTGGGAAACCCAACGGGAATTACGCTCGTCTTGAGGTGTCCTGCCGCTGTCTTCAACGGCTCGAGATCAGTCGACTCCGTCGGAAGCTCCCACTCTTCTAGTGTCGTTGGATCTTTGAAGGCACCCAGTGCATGTGTACTGACTGGGAGTATACGCGTCTGAAAGACAGCCTCTTTCGTTTGGCTTGACCCCATCTTGACGGTTGTGTGGAGAATGTTGAAAAGCTGCTCGAAAATACTTTTGCGAGATATGGAAGCCAGCTTGAAGGCAGAAGCCTGTTACCCCCGTATTCGACGACTTCTACGTTTATAGGATCCTGTGAAAGGTGATTGAATGGTGTTTGTCATACTTCGGTCGGTCGTTCGTTCGTTCCGAGTTATTGTTGCATCGTTTGGTAATGGAGACGCAATTCTTGGAGTTAGTGGGAAATTTTTGGATGACTCGTCGTGGTAGAAAAATATTGGAGATTTTGGCGAGGCTACGATTGAGTGCAAGGCTGACAGAGGCAAGTTGCGACCATCACATTTCCATTCTATCTGCACCACTTCCGGATATTTACACTTCATGGATACTCCAGATCGTATGTGACCAGGATAGCACTTACAGTATATAAAAGAGACAGGTCGATGTATGGAGGGAAAGTGGCAGATACTCAGAGGTCAAACAGCAGGGGAGCAAGTACATCATGTGATCACGCTAACCGAAATCGGACCTGCATTAGGTTCGCTGTTGCTGACGCGAACGCCGCGAAGTGCAAGCTGCCTGGCTGAAGCTCTCGATTGACCATCAACTCCATCAACTTTGTAATCTTGTACCATCCACAAATTCATCAGCAGCCCATTTTGTTTAGTCTTCCAACACTCTTTCACCGCATTTCAAGATGGATACCCTCGTCGCGCAATACAGCAGGCCTATGTTCGAGAAGGAAAACAATCATGAAGAAGACCAGATGGAGCTCTACAATCCAACACCAAGCATGTCTCTTAAATTTGCTATGCCTCCAGTAGCCCAGGTACGCCTCCCCTCTCAGTCCCGAACTGCTCTGGAAACTCCTCAAAGCTCCAACTTTGATTATTGCGCATATTCTAATGCCTTCTCCCCATCTAGCCCTCAGCCTGGCTCCGCGCAGCAACAGACGACCATGCCAATCCAAATTGCCCGATCAAGATTGCCCACGGCACAACCACGTTAGCATTCAGATTCCAAGGGGGTATCATCGTAGCCACCGATTCGAGAGCGACTGCTGGAAACTGGATCGCTAGTCAGACAGTAAAGAAGGTTATTGAGATCAACAGCTGTTTATTGGGCACAATGGCTGGTGGAGCTGCTGTACGTCGTCCCGCGCCTTTCGAGGAGATCTAAGAATCGCCCAGTAGTCGAATTCCTTACTGACGTAATGTAGGACTGTCAATACTGGCTTGCATATCTGGGAATGCAATGTAGATTACACGAACTCCGTCACAAACGCCGAATTTCCGTCGCAGCCGCCTCCAAGATCCTCGCCAACTTAGTCTACTCCTACAAGGGCAGAGGGTTATCTATGGGTACTATGTGTGCGGGCGTCACGCCATCAGAAGGACCAGCGCTTTACTACATCGATTCAGACGGCACACGACTCGCCGGTAACTTGTTCTGTGTCGGATCTGGGCAGACGTTCGCATATGGTGTATTGGACGCAGAATACAAGTATGATCTGACCGAGGAAGAGGCGTTGGCTTTGGGAAGCAGAAGTATCCTGGCCGCCACCCACCGAGATGCGTATTCTGGAGGATTCATTAACTTGTATCACGTGAAGGAGGATGGATGGGTTAAGCATGGCTTCAGCGATACCAACCCGATATTCTGGAAGACGAAGTTGGAGAAGGGAGAGTTCTCGAATGTTACGAGCGAGATGGTGTAAGGTGGGCTGGTGGATAGGGAGATCTCTTTATATGTCTCAACAGCAAGCATAGGCGTAGCCTTGTACACTAGTGCTTCACTTCAAGAGTGGTATTAAGTATGAACTCTTCTGATCAAACTTTTTCTCCGTGTCATGGTCCACTTCTCAAAGCAAATATCTTCATATCCATCTATTCAATCTTTTACGCCTGGCAAGTGCCACACCACACTCTCGTTCTCTAGGTAAATCTCATTTACTGCAACGCCTGTCTGAAGCTTAGCTTAGCGTCAGGCAGTGTAAACCAACATCTATAGGCTACATCTTGGTTGTAACTGTTTTGGGCGACAGTTACAACTAATGAGACCTAACTAAACTGATGTCGTCGCATAGGCACATCATCTGGGGGTTCAATCAGCATGGTCACGACCTCTGTGCTCACCTCAACAAAACGTTCTAGATAAACAAGCAAATCACGAAAATCATTTCATTATTCAGAGAACCAGCAAATCACACAGCCAGCCAAGTAAGCCACCCATCCCATCCGATCCTGCCTTCATTATAAAAAGTCCCTCAAGACAGCTCTATTACCATTCATAACCATCGACTTCATGTAGCAAATCCATATAAAATCCTCGCAAAATACTCAGATGATCTCATCCGCTACAACGGAGAACCACGGACATAATATCAACAATTTTCGAGGAGCTATATATCCCTCTAGGGGAGTAAATGCTCTTTTGTGGTGGATGACATTGCTGCAAATTCCTAGTCCTAAACACTGGCAAAAATTTCCTGTCCGATACACTTGTTTTCACGATCCCGATCTCTCCCGCCAATGATCAGATGGTTATTCGATGGTGGTGACTCTGGTGAGATGTCCTGTGGACCGCGCTCTCGTCGACTTCGCCTTCCTCTTCGACATAGGTAGCTTCGTCATGGGTGTCGTCATGTTCCCTGTCCTCGATCTGGCGCGTTAATCTGAGTTCTCCGTATGGTGCAGGAGAAACATTAAGATCCATCGAACCGTCTCCTGTCACAATCTCGTTGGCTTCTTCCATGGGTACGACGGAACTCTCTCGTTTACCATATAACCACTGACCCTCGTCGTCATCATATCTCTTCCCGTTGTCTCTTCTGAAACTGCTGAGGGGCTCAATCGAGTCTGACTTTGGAAGTCTGTGCAGGGTAGCAATACTGTTGGTCACGTCGAGTGGGTGTGGTTGGGATTCGAGGGATGCAAGAAATTCCAATCCACGAAGTGGTTCAGACTTTGCTCGAGGCGCTCCAAGGTCGATATGACTTGGCCCTTCGCCCATACTATCAAGAGCCTCCGCAGCACTGATGTAGTCGTTTCGAAGAGCCTCCGTTGCAGATCCTGAAGGAAGTGTTAATATCGACTCTTTAGATTGAATAGTAGATGCCGTGGAACCTACTCATGACTTCATCACGACCATCACCATCGCCGCCCATACCCTCCGAGATCGCCGGCAAGCTGAGGATTCCACCCATTCCTGTCTCCGCGGCGGTGATGCCTTTCTCTTGACCGTATTGACCGAAATAGGCACGATATAATTTCTGCTGCTGGCCGAAGTAGTTTCGATAGCAGGCATAGTGCTGTTTCATGCCATCATTGACCTCAATGGCGAAATCCTTAGCTGCACTGAGCTCCTCGCACATGAGCCTCTCGTTCGTAAGCTTGGCCTCGAATTCGTCGATGATTGAGCGCTTCTCCCTCTCATAGCGGATCTGTTCCTGGGAGTGCTCGCGTTGGGCACGGTCGAGAGCTTGTGTCTTCCGCTCTAGATCCTTCTCCAACGTGCGGTTGCGATTATGGGTCTCGCGAATATCTTCTTCGTGCTGGTCCAACATGTCATCGTACTGATCGAGCTTCTCATAGCATTCCGCCATGAGCTCATCATGCTTGTTGACTACCTTCTGGAGCACTTCATTCCTAAGCATGGCGTCAACAAGCTTCTCATGAAGCTGGCGTTGGGCGAAATCTTGCTCTGCAATCACCTCCATCTCATGATCATGGATTGCGCCTCGGATGATCTTGAACTCGGCCTCCAACATCGGATGATGCCTGGTCATCAAGTCAATACTGCGAAGTGCAAATGACTTGTGCGCCCCTCTCGCCCCTCTCAAATACGGTAGAGGTCTATGACTCTCAGCCACATTTTGGACTTCGGCATCTGTGAAAGTATTGCTATCACCAGAACGCGTCTTTTCTTGTACAGAACTGCTGTTGTGTCGTGGAGGTGATGGGAAGTCGGAGATTGAGGCATCATCGCGGTTCTCTTCTGCGTACGCGTTATCATAGTTGCAATCATCGAAAACATCTCTCGCATGGGACGGTGGCGACGCGATGAAGAGTCCACTCCTACGCAATTCCTCACGATGATTTTGAAGGTCAGAATCAGCATCCGAACGCGATCGATGGTTGCGAGGAGTACCCGTATGGCGTTTCCGACCTAGATTCGAGAGGCCCCTCCGACTTGGTCTGTTATTTGGAGGTGGCGTGGTGTTCTTTTCTGGCTCAGATGTTGGATTAGATGTCCGCTTGGATTCCGGGTTCGACGAATTGGAGTGACGGAGATCTGCAATCGATTTCGTTCGACTGATAGCCCTGCTGAGACGACTGTCGATATGAGAAAGGATAGAAGTATCATTTTTCTTAGTCACGACCGACGCGGCGCAATGCTGCGGATTCATCGCGACGAAAGACATCTTTCCTCTCGATGTGAGTCGATTAGATCTCGACATTCGTGGATGCAAGTTGTCGAAAGATGCAGGTCACAGGAAAGTGGTGCTGTTGAGGAAGGTGCCATCCACCCATAAAGGTGAACAGCTCAACCTTGCGCTTCGCTTAGCATCCAAAGGGGATGGCTGGGAGTGAATACTGAGCAATGATTGACGGGCTGAGAAAATTCCCATCCCATATTTGCAATCAAAATCAGTTTCTGGTTCTTCACCTGCTTAGCTCGAGAGGTATTAGGTCGTGGAATAATATCCGTCTTGTTTGTTCACGCTGTAGTCCGGCGACTAAGTGATTTTGGATGAGATTTCTATCCTATTTTCTCAGCTCGAGATTTATCTCCTCCGAACGGCGTTTTAATGAGCGCCATTTCGCTGAAAGCATTTTATCCGCTCATAGGTGTATTTCATGGACATATTACTGCTAGTACCCCATCCAGCTAACCTCGAGCATTGTTATACAGAATATCTCGTACGTAAGGATAACTCTTCACCAGATAACCGTAACTTGAACTTAGTCATTTGCACGGCTTTTCTGTTCCTGCACGTCTCTGCACCTCGAATTACTCCACGGGAAATCCCCCAAATAACAATACAATCCACTAATCCTTATCCGAACGAAAGTTCCCTTGGCGGTGAACTGGATTCCTTCTGAGAAACTACAGAATTTAAGTTAGCATAAGGCTAGATGTGAGATTTGAGTTTACTTACCGGCGCTACCACATGGTACCCAGGCGTTGCAACAATTCTATCCTGGCTTGGGTCGTGAGGGAGTTTAGGAGGAGGGGCGGTGTTGTCATCAACCAGCGAGGCCCGGGTCAAGCATCCCGCTTGACTCCTTCTGTTCAATGAAGAGTATGGACGACAGGTGTCAGCTGCCGAACCTCGACCATTTGTAGATGCCAGGGGTTGCGTCGTGTTCTTGGAGGGTCGACGACTCTGATCCTCCTGAGAAAATTCACTTTTCAGCTGTGTGCTTTCTTCTATGGGGCGATTTGCTGAATGTGTCAATCTCACATTACTAGTAGTATCAGGCACTGGGTCATCTAACTCTTCGGCCTCCGTATCCGCCGTCTCGTCATAGATCAGAGCTATCTGCGTTCTGAATCTTGAGATGGTCTTTCTCAACTTCGAAATCTCTTCATCCTTACTGTGCCGCTGTTCGTCCATCTTGAGCTGAATCTGAAGTGACTTTTCTTCTAGTTCCTTCAATTGAGCGGCTTGGCGTGAAAGAGCTTCTCTACAATGAGCATCTTGCTTTACCAACAACGCATGGTCTTTATTGAGTGTAATATGCTGTCTTGAAAGAGCGTCGAACGCTGCTTTTTTGCTCTCGCTTTCCTGAGTGCGATGTTGAGAATCTTTTCTAGCTTGTAAGCCTGATTCATTGGAGCTGTCCAATTCTTTCTGAAGCCTTCCAATCCGGTCATTTCCTCTCTTCTGCTCTTCCCTCGCTCTCGCAGCCTGGTCTTCAAGTCGTCCAATATCTGCTGCAAGGATCAACACTTGTTTCTTCAACTTGTCCTTCTCACTGTCCCCACTGAGTCTCTCGCGGTATTTCTCCACATCGGATTTGAGCTTGCGGTTCTTATGATGCAACATATTCCTTTCTTTCCTCAATCTGGCCTCTATTTCGGTGGGCTTAGTAGCAGTGCTAATGGGGATTTTAGTGCCTTCTGCCATGCTTTGTTTCAGAGCTTCCTGGCTGCTGTGGGGTTCCGCGATCGGTTCGCGGACTTGTTCGTGGCCATTCTTTGCTTCAGTCGCCGAGCTTTGGGGCCGAGATTCACATATCTTCAGAGTCGATTGAGGCTGCTCCAAACTATGTTTGGGTCGCTTATTTTGCTGCAAGGTAACATTTGCGGGACTGACTTCTCGGACTCGTTTGCCATCTGTGTCTTCTGTGTTGCGAGAGCATTCGTTGACCTTCGATTGGCGACTTTCTGCAGAAGGCAATGTGCTTGGTGCCTTGCAGACGCTATCGCTGTGGCCATAGTAATCTCTTCTGAACCCCTCTAATCTGTCCTTATGTTGAAGAAATATTTGCTTTGCCGCCACGGCTTCCAGGAAGGTCTTCGAATCGTTACCGAGAGCCGTTGCCGTCGTGCTGGCTTTTCGAAATATATCGTCCAATTTCGGCAATTCCTCGATAATTCGTCTGGTCTCGTTCCGAAAGAGTTCGAAATTGTGAATGACATCATGAGTATTCCGGAGTTCTGGGCCTACTGCAGTGACATCTTTCTCGAAATTCTGAGCATGACCCATCAGTCGATCGATTTCTTCTGAAGCTGGCCACAAAAGGGCTTCCTCCCCGTGAGACATTGGATCAGCACCGTTTCAAAATAGCTAATGACCCGAGAGTATGTAATACGCAGCGCGTATTTCCGGATTCCTTCGACGTGATGATAGGACGCAATGTCTGGTAGCTACCAAGGGTAATCTGCTCACAAATGTGGATAAGCAAACTCAAAGACGAAGATAAGATTTCGAGGAATTAATGTCTGGTTTCCAAAGATTGAGATGTCTGTAATCAATCTTGCGTAGTTCTCGACCTCCCATAACCTCCCATAGATGTTGTCATTTGTTGACATCTTCCCCAAAGCAGAAGGAGCAACCCATAGAAGAAGCGAGACGTCTTGAACGGACCAGTGGACCAGTGACCGATCACACTCCGCCGTGCAGCGCCCAAGTGAATTCGTCGCTGGCCATCATCAATGATACTTGTCCGAGATGGATCTCCATGAATGACAGAGTCAGGTGACAGGTTAATGTCGTCAGTGAATAGTGGTCTGGACATTCATTTCACTTTCAATGTCCCAACATAGCCTGTCCACTGAGATGTTCAACCAGGGTGAACGAACCACGTCTAATCATTCATATGGACCAATTCCAATCAATATACGAGCGAACGGATTACTTGTAAGACGTTGTTATGCGGGGTCGAGTAGCGAATCATCCCATGGAGGCTGTGGCTTTGGGGGCGTGGCAGGCGTAGTGTCTCTCTTTCCTCTGAGGAATAGTCCTCCCGCAGCATCACACTCTAGCCACCATCATTCGATATAGATGCCGATGATACGGACCTAGAACAAAGATGTTTGGTAGAGGTAGGGCGCCAGACTCATTGCACTCGTTTGTTAGGTTTCCTGAAAGTTCTAGGTGTGCAGAATCAGCTGCCAAGGTAATACAATAATCTAGCATTTGCATTGCGTAATCATACATCGTAAAATCCCTCCAGCCAAGTCGAGTATCTAATACACAGAAATTGTCTGTCTCTTCAGCTATACAAACCATGCAATGCAATAATCCCACTCCTGCCATCTGCGTGCCCAGTCATGCTTTCCCTAACATTATTATCTACCTGCCACGCGCATCGAAACCTCCATATGACCTGTCCGTGATGCGCTTTATGACTCGTTCCTCTTTTCCCTTATGTCTAATCTCTACAGAGAAGTCCTCAACATCGCGTTTTGCAAACCCCTTGGTGCGTTCAGTATTCAGAGTGGTACGTTTCGGTTCTGTAGTTGACAGGGGCGTCTTGGTTGCGAATGGCGGTTGTCTGCCGACGTTGCTTTGAAGACCATCATTTGCTTCCTGTGAGACACGCATCGATGTCTGCACGCCACCTTTGCTATAGCTACCTCGCTGAGTTATTTTGTCGCGGTCAAGGCGGCCAACTCTAGCGGCACCTTCCTCTTCAAAGACACCGCGTTTAGTGTCAAAATGGTCGACTTCTTCGATATCTTCGTAGTCTGGATGGTTGTAGTTCTTACTGGCTGTGCCTGGATTGTGTCGCCAATGCTACAATAGTTAGTGGAGAATCTTAGTGCGCGGCGAGAATAACTTACACCTCGCACCCAGTGGAAACCTTGGTTCGGGAAAGGATCAATGACCGCAGATGTCGTGTCTGGCAAGGATAACGGGGCGCTATTGAGATCATGGGATGCCTGGAAGCTTGAAAGGCATGATTTCGGTTGGGGAATTGTAGGTTTGACAATCGGACGCTTGACCGCAATATCGACAAGCTCCTTCTCAATTGTTCGATAAGCAATAGTTCCTCCGGCTGTATTTCGCTGGTTGCATTCCTTTCGGACGTCTGTCAATCGTTTTGCAACACGTGTTTCCTCTTTGTTCGACGCAGAGACTCCCATCAAGTCAATGACCTTTCCTTTTTGCTCTCTCATATGCTTGACCTCATCCTCTAAACGACCGACGGTGTTGTTCAACGTGAGAACTTCGCGATCGTGATACTGCGCTTTGTCTTCCCAGTGATCTTTCATCTCCTCGACTTCAATCATCTTCTTCTTGTATTCTTCTTCCCTAATTTAAACATCAGTAGAACATTCCTCAAGCAGATGGAATGAAGATGCGCGAAGTTGGCCATCGTGAGATCTGAAATGGAAATGGCGAACATACATAACGTCGATATCATTGCGCAGTTGTGCCATGCACTTCTTATTGCAGTTCAACTTTTCCACCAGCCTAGTATTCTTGACTTTCAGAGTATTATTTGTTGTAATAGCATGGGTCAATTCTCCTTGCACGGATTCGTGGCTGATTGCCAACTTGGCTAGCTGCTCCCCGAGGCATTCCTGGTTTGCTTTCATGTCCTCCAATTCCTTTAATGCTGTCTTGTACCTTTTATGGAGTTTAGATGAACCCGTTGTGGATGCGAGCTGGTTGTGGCTGATCAAATCGCATGTGGTCGCTGCTATCTCTTCATCGACTGTCTCCTCACGGGCGCGTTTCTGACGTTTGGAAGATGGGAGCGCCACATCTGCCACCTTGATTCGTTGTCCATCAGGCCCTCTCTTTCCCTCTGATGCGTGATCGCGAGTATTGAGAGATTCGCAAGAATTTGGAGTGCTGCACTTTCTTGAGTATCTCTGGATGTAGCTCTCGGTCTCTGCTTGGTCTTTCATAAGACGTTTTTCAAGTGAAGCGACACAATTGACGGCATCACGACAAGACTCGAATTCACCGTTCTGGGTTGAGCCACACTGTTTTCTGATATTCTCGATACCATCGCGCTCCCGTTCCAAAGCTTGCAAGTGTTGGAAGCGCAGTTTCTGAAGGGTTTCTTTAATCGAGGAAGAAATGCTTTCGACACGCATCAAGAGGTACTGTCGAGTGGGTGGATTAGGCTCAAGCTCCGGAGTAATTATTGCCAGTTTGGCTGAGATGCTCGTTGCAACATCTATGAGATGACCAACATCTTCGCGGACCGGCCAACTAATAGGTGGCATGGTGCTGGACTTGAGTATGTGCGTTTATGCGGTAAGTGCTGACGGAATTGTACACAATAATAGAAGATAGTGCGAGTACTTCTATACGGCGATGAAAACCACAATACGTTGCAGACGGACGATGATGGCGAGGGGTCGCTCTCTCACCGAGGCGACGATGAGGGTTTTGGACACGTCCGTAATCTCCTATGACGGCGCGTCAGTAGATTCTGTGGTTGCTGTTGTTTTTGTTGACTTAAGGAAGCGACGACGATGAACGCGGCAGTTCTGGAATCTCAGGCCGGGATTTATACTCGTTAAGCGAGGTCGGCCACCAGCAGGATTCACTTCCAAGAAGTCTACTGTCGCCTTTGGAAAGCAAGATGATGTGATAGGTGCCATGACTTGGAGTTTGCTGTAGGCGTTCAGTGAATTGCGGAGAAATATGGAATGCTGTGTCCACCGATTCGTCCACAGGCTTCTACGATGAAGCATCTGCACCTAGATGAAGGCTGAGGATAAATCGGCTATATTTCGCAGCACAAGTCTGACCATTTGAAAGGATTATTTTGTTCGAGCAGCTTCGTGGTTGTGGGTCGGTATTCAACTAGGAGCTTGTTTCCTTATTGGTAGTGGTTCTACTCTTTGGTGTTCACGTTGTTTGAAAGTGTTCAAAGGAGGAAAGAGTACTCTACCGAGAAACGATAGCTCTTTACGTAGAATGAGTATTAGGATATTGGTGTTGGTGAGTGCGGGTCTAGTGACTGCACAAACAATGGCAGATATGAGAGACAGTGGAGCAGGACCGTAATGCTGGCGTCAGACGCAGCGAGCGAGTATTTGCTTGTCGAGAAAGATGAGAACATGGGGGTACTCGCCCTTGCTCATGACTTAAATCCAGATGAATTTGATTTCCGTGGCCCATCGTGTCGATCGGTCCTTGGTGGATTTTCAAAGACGTGTTCAATCATCTTCATCTGAGCTTTGTTCCCAAAAGTCTAGACTTTGAAGCCGATCGCCGTGCACAATGTATTTAAATTCGTGCTGCCAATATTCCCACATTGCAGCAAAACCTAGAGTGCACACGTCGCTATCCGAGTCCCAGATCAACCGGGCGTTGACATCGAGAACATCCTGGTAGAAGCTCTGAATTCTTTCCCAAGCCATCGAGCTTAACTTCATCCGCGTCTGCGATTTTCCGAAAATGTGAATAGCCAAGAAGGAAGTTGGCTCCGCATTTGGATGCGGATGAGGAGGGATCACCTCTTCATTTCCGATGCTTTGGGGAAGATTGCACATCTCGACCAAGTAATAAAGTGACTTAGGTGACATAGCTTTAAGCATCGAGCTCCAACTAGAAGGATATTGATTTAACATATGCCAGAGCTGATAATATGACCGAATAAATCTTTTACATTCGGTAACGGTTAACCTTGGGGTATGGTGAGGACGATCAATCTCGTGATCCATTAAATGCCTCTCAACTCCCGCTCTGGTAGATACAAGACGCGCAGGTCTGCCCATTAGGACATTACTAGGGACTCGACTAACAATCTGCGTCTCGAATTTCAATATTGCGTTCTGTACCACGTGGTAGTTTCGCGAAATTCGTAGCACATCATGGGCAGACTGAGGTTCATCGAGTTTCTTTTCGCTCTGTGTCGTGAAAAATCGTTGGGCGCTTTTCCCAGCTTCTGAGTCTTGGAAGCCAACTTGGATGTAGATATATTTCGCGTTAGTGAGCCATACATCTCTCGCTCGATGAGAGGTTGCTGCCAAGGCCAGGACGTCCGAGATGCAATAAAGAGAGCAGTAGATCTTGAGGAAGAGCTCAGACGGCAGCGAAGAGATAAAGGAACTGTCGGAAGGGAAAGTAGAATCGGAAAACGTGTTTTTGCAGCAGGCAGGCATCGTGAGTGTTAGATTTGTGGGTGATCAAGGTTGATGGTGAGGTGTACTTTAGATGGGTCGTGCCTGTAATTAAATAAGATCGGGCCAACAAAATAGTGGAGCAAAGTCTAGCCCACAGCTGTAGCGCTCTTAGTCAGCAATTCCAGCAATCGTAGGAGTTAGGGTTACCTTTTTCATTATACAGTTTATACAGTATAAACTCAGTCTAATATTTATAGAATTTACTCGTTTTTACCCTGAAAGTACCTGAATATACTCCTAGGCATTTATAGGATTTTTAGGTAATTATAGGGTATTTTAGGGGCATTTCTAGTGTCTAAAATACGTGAAATCTTTTTAGCCTAAGCGTCTCGGAGCTTCCGGGCCGGTCTCGGCTAGCCCGGCCCGAGTTTAGGTCAAGTCTGAAATGTAGGCAGATTTGTTTATATTATGTAGTTTATTCACGGGATGGAGTTTATACACCTGCATTTATTAACCCTGGTAGGAGTACACACCCCCGTTCGTTCTTGGGTATATCTTTGGCAATGATAAAAGTATTTTTGGAAGTCCAAGAGAACAGTCGGGAACCTCATTTTTATGAGAAAGAGAAGAAGACGAAGATTCACTTAAGTACCGTAACCTCTGACATAGGTTGGAATCTAATCCCTGCAAAGCTTCATCAGATATGCCGGCGCCCAGCAATCGGTGGATCACAGTATCGATTATTTAATTCATTAACTTCCACCAAGCTGCCTGCCCCTTCTCGATACTTTCTCTTTACTGGCTGCATTTCCATTGCTTTCGACTATATTGGGCCTATAGCCTAAAGTCTTAGCAAGTCTCAATTAGCCTAGGAGCGACACGAGGGCTTATTCAACATTGAATTTCTAAACAATTTTCAATAGACATATGAGAGGAGCAAAGAGTATCTGGAGAGATGTATGCATATCTACAATAATGGAAAGAGTTCTATATTATTTTACTAGCTAAGTATAATGAACGCCAAGGTTACATGCAGACTCCGTTCACTTCTTTATGTCTAACTTCTGTCATAAGTAGCTTCCCGAGCTCTCATTTGCCAACAACTCTTCCGAAATCGCCGTTCTGTTCCTACTGACGAAAGCTGGATTTATCTTCGTAACTCCAAACTGCATCAAAGCAAAGATAACAACAATACCCATCATATGCACAACAGCCAACCAAGCAATCGCCAAGTCCGTTATACTCGTCTCGATATTTGCGCCGAAATCTTTGAACTTGTTCAAGTCTGATAGAGGACTGATAGCTCCTAGAGTGATAAAGACAGCGAAGATGATCATTGTCAAGAGTGTGATGCTTGCAAAGCCGAGCGCAACGAGAACACGAAACTTGAGTCCAAAACAAACGGCGATTCCAATGGCTAATACGAGGAAGCAGTTGAATATCGCTGCCAGAAAGACATATTGTGCGAATCGGATCTTGTCTCGAAAGCTCGATTTGACATTCTTGAGTGACTCTGTGAATTCGTTCACTATGCCATCGACCGTGATGTTGGAGATCTTTATCTTGTCCACGTAATCGAAGGCGGCAGACTCGTAATCTGTCTCATCGTCTGGCCAATGCTTTATGGTCGAAGAATAGTTCCAGATGTAGAAGGAATATTTCTTGGCCAGCCCGAGGGCTGCGATCGTGGTGTTATTTGTGCTCGTCGTAGTCAACCCAGTGAGGCTCGTGAAGTCGTTGACGGGAGATATCGAGAGATCTGTGAGATCAGCTTTCTATAAAGGGCCCATGAAGTCGCGCCCCAGTCCTCCGACTCCTACGATCAAGAGCATAAAAAATGCTCCAAAACCAACGCCGAAAGGCGTCATAGCCGCCAAGATAGAGTTGATCTTTACCATCGTACCAGGAGCCGTCTTATCAATCTGAATGTTGGAAAGCTTAAGTAGCGAGATTAAGAGACGGAGTTGCGTGTTGGTTGAATGCTAGTTGTTCTCGATCGAAGAGTTCTGACCCGAAATGTATTTCTTCAGTCGGTATTGATATCTTAAAAAAGTCAAGCTATCAAGAAGAGCTTGATTGATTTATATCCCCTAACTCAATCGTCTGTGCTATCCTCGCTCTCGCGATCCGAAGTAAGTAAGTATATCAGCGGAGCACTGACCCGTTTCCATCTCGAACATCAAAGTCGGGACCACCCAGTGAACTACCTATGCTTCCCCTTTATGATCAGAAAATATGTAGTGACGACGCATTTAGTAAGAATGGCCTGGAAATCGCTAGGATACACATCACCGTACTCACCGCGAGCTCGCGATAAGCGAGTTTCAATTTCTCTTCGAGGCGAATGGAAGTGCCAGCAGTCATCCCTAGATTACAACACGACGGCCGGTCCGAATTCATCTCATTGACACCAGGTTCAATTACCTAACAGCCCTATGAGAGAGTGAACTGAAGAGCTTAATCCGGGAAAACCACGTTTATTTTAAGGTTTTGATACTGCCGCAAAGCTTGACCCGGTGCGAGTACGATACTAGATTGAAGTACCGGTCCGATACAAACTTCCAATACATCGAAAATACTCAACAATAACCCTTTGTAACCAGTCGGCAGTCGAGAAACGCGTGTCAAAACTTCATCCGATTGCCATTTTTAGTTACTAGTGCTTAAATGTTCTAGGAAATGAGGTGCCTCGCCCGGTTGGAAGGTAGCCTCGAAAGTTAAGGTCAAAGTTACAATCGTCCGATTATACTCGAGCTTTCACCAGCAATTAATGGGTTCGATAGAAGACGCATGTAAGACATTGAAAACGTGTTCGTGCTTGAGTCTGCGTAATTAACGTCAGACTGCGAGTTGCGACCTTCTCTTTCAAAGCTCATATGTTTCTGGCATTTCCTCCTCCCAGTGCGGCTCCAGATCGAGATCCATCTTTTAGTTCCTGCCCATGTCAATCGTCACTATTATTTCATATGGTAGTGTCTGCCCCATCATCGAATTGTTCTTGTCCCTTTTACCAGCTCGCGTCTGCTGCGCCCCATGACTGCTCATTGTTTTATGGCATTGTCGGATTTCTACAGAACAGGTTCATGAACCTCGCTCAAATGAGATACGAGAGACATATCAAAGATAGAGATCTTCAAAATTAATAGGAGGCCCTCGGAATCATTGTTGGATTGCCAATGCAGGATGTTTCCCGTGTTCCGTGGTAGTCATGAATCCATGGTGTTCGTGAACACCATATGGTATTCGTCAATACTATGGAATCGCGACTACCATATGGTGTTGATGAACACC
>QYAH01000192.1:0-72095 GCA_003988945.1 Chaetoscypha palmicola | reverse complement strand
GAAAGTTACGTACCGTGGTGTTCATCAACACCATATGGTAGTCGCGATTCCATGGTATTGACGAATACCATATGGTATTCACGAATACCATATGGTGTTGACGAACACCATGGATTCATGACTACCACGGAACAGATGAAATGAGTTCCCCGGATCTTGTGGAGAGGCCTGCAAGAGACGTGGCGAAGTTACTGATGGAATCAGGTGTCCGCTGCGTCGTCACGAATGCATGTCGGACGGCAGCTGTCTTTGAGCCAGGTGAAGCGAATTTTGGAAAAATTCTCGTCGAGTACGGTATATCACACGTCACGGCAATGTCGCATCGAATTTCGACAACCGCCATCGAGCGTTTCTATTGCACCTTTTATAGAGAGCTTCTCGTAAACTTTCTTAGACCGCCTGAAGCCGCAAGTTTTGGTCGGAGCAACATGCGGAAAGATCTGCAACGAACCTTTTGGGAAGTCAATAGCGAAGTTTGTATTTCCCTCGAGGACTGGTGTGTGCCGATTACCTACGTCCGACCTACAAGGCGCAACAGCAGCAATCTAAACAACCGATCTACTTGGCTTCTACAAGGCACAACATCGCGGATTTTATCTTTTTTCCGCTATCGTACTGACGAGTTTTTTGCACGACTGAGACAGGCATTTGGTCTCTTTCAAAGTTCAAAACGCCAACACTATTTAACCGAATCGAGCTCACCTCGTCCGTCTTCTATCGATGGGTACGAAAACAGCTCAGAAGATGACACCGCGTCTATATCCCAAGGACTACCCCGGTACGACGTCAACATCCTCGATTTCGAAAAACACCTTGCGGCATACCGAGTCATCTACCTTCACGGGCCAAGGGTCAACTACAACGCCAACCAAACGACCCTTCATCAATTAGCCATCTTATGGCTGATGACAAAATTCGTTGATTGTGTAGTCCATGTAACTATCGACGAAAGCTCTCTCAAACCCATTGTATATCAACGAAACCGCCACAAGCCACGGGGCCGAACGGAAGTGAACATATCCGAAAAAAGCAGCCTGAAAGAATTAGCGGGCGTCAAAAGCGACCTCATGGGCAAAATAGCCATCATCGTCGATAATATACACGTCCTCTACCCCACACCCAATGAACAGTATTCCTACGAGTATGGAGAAAGGTGTCTCAGTGCACGAGAGGAGTTGGATAACTTCTTAAACCCTTGGGTGCAGGATTTGATGACGCGAGAGACTTATATCGTTGTGACTGGCACTTATAACGACGATTGGTGGAGAGATTTACAGGAATGGGATATCTCAGGTCATGGCCAAACGTTTCTACGGAAAAGTCCACCGTTATCTTGCGCACCACTGTACATGCCCAGAGCATTCACCTAGTTGTCGAAGTATACGGTCATCAACATCTGTAATTACAAGCATTAGATCTAGCGGACAGCGTACTCGCAAATATATAAACTAAATGTTCTACGAATATAGAGTATCTAAGACCCTATTCCAAATTCTGTCAGCTCTTACTACTATTTTAAAAAGAATTAAAACATCGTACGGTATAAAGTAATTCGTTTCTATAAACATAATCTTGAAACTCTTTATAAGTAGTAGATTCATCTATAAAACTAGTCTATCTCTTACTCTGCGGTGTTGTCCTTTTATACTTTAACCTCTTATAACACTTAGTACTAAGTTAGTACACGGTGAAGTAGATATATAGACGTGCTATAGTTAGCTATAGACCTATAATAGTACCTACACACACTTCTTTTAGACAAAGCTTGTTTTACGTTCGAAACAAGGACAGCACTGCAGAGTAAGAGATAGGGCTTAGTAGCATAATATACTCTAGTATTACATCAAACAATTCCACATATACGGCTAGATTCTCTTTTACCTGAAACAATTATAATAGAGATAGCCAAGTTAGCAAGTAGCGAATCTAAATTCATTCACCATATAGTCTCTTTGTCGGTCCTATTTCCCCTAAACACCTGATATACATTCCAGCAAAAGTGACCCAGATGATTGAGCGAAACATGTTCATCCCAGCAAAGTTCAAGCAAGTGGTCCCCTACATATCCCTAACAATCTATAATCTTCCTAGTTCGACCAAACAAGAACATGACCCTCAAATATCAACACACACTATAACACCATCTCATCCTCATCCAAATCATCCACAAACACCAACTCTGATCTCCCTCCCCACCTTCCCCACCCCTCCTTCTTCCCCCAAGCCTTCATCCTGCCACACCCAAACCCTCCCCCTCGAAGCAAGCGTAAGCACATGATAAAAAGCCTGCGCAGCCACCGTCTTCGAATTGGCTTTCGTATCAAACAACTCCTCAAAAGAGACCGAGTCTTTCCCATAAACACCACCAAGTCCCTCCTCACCAAGCTCATCTCCCTCCTCACCAAGCTCGTCCCCAGCTTTCTCCTCAATACTATTCCGAACATACTCCAAGAAATTATTACTCTCATGATCAAGCACCTGCCTCACCCATTGCGACGTCCCCGCAGTCTGAGTATCCACCGCCGCAGCAGGACCAAAAGCCTCGAAATCGTCCGCGGAGGGCGGTGGTTGGGAGGCGCCGCCGATGATACTCGCAGAGTAGTCTGAGCGGCCGTAGATGATATTTTCGTTTTCGTCAAGGAGAGAGAGATGGTCCAAGTTAGCGGGGAGGTTGGAGCCGCGGCCTATGAGGGGGGATTGGGAGAGTGGTCTGCGGCGGTCCTGGGGTTGTTAGTCGAGGCAGGTAGGAGGGGTGGTAAGCGAGGAGAGTGGGGACTTACTGAGAACAGGGAGCCGGGACCTTTGGAGGAGAGACCACGTTGATGAGAATGTGCGGACGCAGAGACGTTCCAAGGGAGGATTGAAGAGGGGATATCCGGGAGAAGTGATGGGGCGTTTCGTCCTATTTCAATGCCGCTGCTGCTTCGACGGTCGTGCTCGGGGTCTTCTTCGAAATTAAATGCCATTTGATCTTCCATGCCGCGACCGACTTCTTCTTGACGAGCTCGCTTGGAGGAATGGTCGGACTCTTCGTCTTCTTCTTCTCCATCCTTTCGTGTACGTTTGGAGGGAACAGAGAGAGAAGGAACTCTGCTGGTGAGCTTGTCCATAAGAGCTTCGCCTGAAAATACATTCAATTGGCTGATAATATTGAAAGAACCAATACCATTGCCGACGCCATTGATACCGGTGCCGAAGACGAAATGAAGAGCGTTCTTCTTTGCTTGAATGACACCTTTGTGGTTATTGCGATGAGAGATTGAGGCGGCCATATTGTTAAGGTAGTTATTCCCCCATCGTATGATATCATTGTTTTGGTATTGAATTATATTGTCAGGTGTCAAGGTTCTAATCTTTGTTTTGCGGCGTTTTTGAGGTGCTTCAGCAGAGATAGAACCTGGTGGAATTGCCTGTCAGTATTGGTTCAGAGAATACGAGCTTGTTGAATAAGGAGATACGAGGGAACTTACTTGGTTCCTCAGATGAGCGCTTCCTAGACGAACGGCCATCGTGAACACGATCATCACCTTGAAGTCCACCGCTCATGAAAGCATCCCTATTTGCCTGTATATGAGGGAAAGGCTCAGCATCTGGTAGCACTCCATCATCCGCATAATGAACGATACCCGCTTCGTCACTTCCAAAAGCAGGCATTTCAAAACCACCAGCACCTTCATGATCTCTTCGAACGCGAGCACTCGCAGCAGAACCACTTGGTCGTCCAGGAAGATTGACATTACCAGCGCGGAACGGATCATTCATGTCAACAGGTAACATATCCAGCATATTTCCATCATCATCAAACGCAAAACCTGCATCATCTTGATAGATCATTGCTTCATCATCCATCCCACCGCCATCCTCTCGCAAGTAGGGCTTGTGCGCGGAAGATACTCCAAATGGATCACCAAGCGGAAGCTGATACGGAGCCGCGCTATTCCGACTCGAAGAAGCAAAATGGAGGGCAGGAAGGGAAGCAGAAGACTCGGAACCACTCCGCTGGCGCTGGATAGACATCATTGACTGCGTTGACCGCTGAGAGTCCTTGTTGGCGTCAAGTGACAAGAAATCGAAATCTGGAAGTTCCAACTCAGGAAGAAAGGCAGGATCATCTTCCAAGATAAGCTGGTCCGGTCTATAACCCATCAGTCTCACTCCACAATCTCCACGATATCAAGACATACCGTGTCTTCCCAGCAGAGGGATCAAGATCATTCATCTTGGAGACTTTAAACATCGTTCGCAAGCTCGTCTGCGTTGCCTGCGCGTCCTGTAGAACATACCCACATTGCTGTGAGTAGACGCGTACGACGCCATACCTAGGAATATAAGTATCTGCACGCGTACAAGAGGCACTATGGATAGGCTTACAAGAGATTGCTCTGAAGACGTAATGCCATTGGCGCTTCTGGCTCGCTGATGGTATCGCAGGCTTTTCGGAGGTTGACATCGCAAATCGCCTTACGGGTTAACTTCTTAGTGTTGGATTTCGCGCCGAGTGTGGCGACGAGCCTGGAATCTTGTTAGAATTCTCGATTCTGATGTCCATTGCGCGTCTTTGAAGTAGGAGGTGTGGCACTCTGTTACGCCAGATGGATGAAGTGACGCGTAGGAACTTACCAGACTGTTGCAACGCCATACTTTCGACTTGTCAAGACTGGAGATATTAGAATCGGGTCATCAGATGGCATTGGAAACTTACTCTCGTGACTGTAGAACATCTTGCGAGCTCAGCGGGAACGCGTCTTGCCTTTGAAAGCCTTCTAGAACAATTGCCTTGATAGTTTAGACGTATAAACGGAGACGGAGTGTTCGAATACTCTCAAGCATGGACGAACAACCTTGTATACTATCAGATGTATCTTGAACATGTACGAATCGATGAGTCGCGTCCACGATAAAAGTACACGAAGGCGCGCATAGAATGACGCGACGGTGACGAAGGTGAGCTGCTCAACCTGTTTTAGAAGCGACCACCCGCCATCGAGGCGGAAGCGAGCTTCGTCTGCATCTGCAACTCCATTGCAAATCATCCCCAACCAGCGTCAACGAATCCGATTCCATAAATTCCACTATCAAACACTCATAGCCAAAGTAAATAGAAACCTTCCAACAAGTCAATAAATACTTCAAAGCTTTCTCACACACGCACTCAAACACTTCCACATCTTCTCATCAACCCATACGAACCTCCACCCACATTACCATCAAAAGCGTAGATAACCCCCCAACTCCAACCATCCTCATTAATCACAGCCTCACGATCATCACTCTCATTTCACATCCCATGTCCTTCCTCAATCCATCCCGTCCATCCACCACATCCCCCAAACCACCATAATCCACACCACACCACACCACTCCAAAACCCCATCCGTCCCCATCATCACCATCCAACCCTAGATGCACCCAGAACATCTACCACCAATTCTAACCCTGCCACCGAATCATCTCCATACCCAACTCAGTATCAAACACCCCACAATCCGATTTCCCGCGCCCCCTCTACTAATTCCCTAACGACAAACGCAAGAATTCACATACAGACGAACGAACGAACGACGTCCATAGGTCCACGGCATATTTGGTCTGCGGTTGCGTGCCGTTTTGTACTTGGTGTTGTGAGTGTGGGCGTTGTGGCGCGATATATTTGTACCGAGTAGGCAGATGTGACTTGCGGATGGGTGTGAATTGATGTTATTTGGTAGGAGCCTTCGTTGGTGGTTCTGGCCAGGTTCGATGAATCTGGTTTGAGAGTCATGGGTCGTGTGGAGATTTCCTGTAAATAGTTAACAGTTTTTGGGGTATCCGATCACTGACTGGTACGAGGAGCTTGATTTGGCACTCATTAGAACTTGATCGGGCATATCACAAGAGGACATAATTTTACATAAAGTATTAAGAGAATCTTATTGTTCAGAGCCTGCCTATCTCAAGTGAAACAGACTCGTAGTAATGTTGCCGCAGCGTTCGCTATGTACAAGCTGCCATCTCATCAGAACGCCATATGATACCCGACCAATGCTCGCGCCCTAAAGGAGAGGCGCCTCTAATGTATGGCAAGCCCTCATGCAATGATGCAATGTGAATAAAGTATTCTATACCAAAAACAATGCATGTACCCGAGTTTTGGGGGGTCGCGAGAAATAACATATGAAACGCCTTCGCGCGGGATATCTATCATCCACGGCTTATGTATGATCTCTGCACTTCACTACCTCTTCGTTCATAATTTCGTTAGGCCGCCGAGACCGGCTTTATCTCGTGTGGCCTATCTGTTGGCTGGAGCCACTAAGATGTTTATCTCTGTTGTTCGCCGCGAGGGAATCGAGGCTGGCCTGAGATGGCATGGGAGGCATTAATGGTACTGATGTTGAGTTGTTGTTCCTATGATGTCCGCTCGGATTTCTTGAATGGGAATGGTACGGCGAGTCTCTTCTAATGTCGTCGGGGTTGAAATTCTGGAAGTCTCGAGAACTCCAGCTTGCTCTGTGAACTCTTGCACCATATGGGACACTACCATAAGACTGGTGACTTCTTGTGCTATTGGCAATGCTGTTAGCCCGGCTAACACGGCTGTTGAGTGCTGTTTGTGATGCGCCTGGTTGGTGGGTATCCCCAAGGTCGGGCACAAATTCGTCCTCGTCCTCATCTTCAATCTTTGGGGCACGACGGACAGAGTTGACACTGAAGTATGGTTCCTTGAGTTCCTCTGGCTCTGGTGGAGGAGGTGGAGGGAGGTCGGTAGCCTTCTCCTCCAGATGAGTAAAATACTTTAGTCGTATGTTCGCCAGACCCTTCGGCTTGAATTCCTCTCTGTTTCGAGTGATGGACATATAACTTGATATGGCCCCCAGAACGATTAAGATCAAGACACCGATAGTCAGAAATCCTTGAATGACGATGATGATCACCCCTATTACTGTTGTAGGAATTCGAGGGACGTTCAACTGAGGTAGGAAGGCGATTGATAGGCCGGCGGTGGCAACCTTGGAGATACCAAGCATCCAGACAGCGAGAGCAGTGTTGCGTTTTCCTTCAAAGGGATTGATTTTGATAATGATCCCGAATGAAATGACTTCCCAAGCAAGTAAGCCGACGACTTGAGCCATCGGACTGCCTCGAGCGCCACCAACAAAACAAGCTCGAACGAATTGATACACCACCCAGAATGCAAAGAACCACCATCTTGTGCGACGATAACGGGCAGAGAGCCAGCCGAATCGTTTGACAAAGTCCACATTGTGATGGACGCTCTGTTTCTCAGCATCGCTTCCGTGAAAGTTTACACTGAACAAGGTCGACGCCGCCGGTGTTACCGTCTTCTGTCCTTCTTCGGAGCTGCTTCCTTGGGAGGCTTTCTTCCAAGGCATCATTCTGCCGAACTTTGATGTTCGCGCCTTTGTACCATTTGAAGAGACCGAATCGTGTTGCCCAGATTTGACTCTGTCGAAGCATGCGTAGCTGGCGACTCCGAGAGTACCCACGAAGAATATCAAGAACACAATGACAGCAATAGCGATCGGGCCGGCTTTTCCTCCGTACGAGAACTGGTAAAGAGATAACGTCATAATCATGAGAAAGGCGATGAACATAGTGCGTAGAACGACAAGTCCGAGGAATCCAAGCCAGTGGCTTCTGAACAGCGCTAGACGATCCTTCTTGATCAATTTGATAGCACTGAAGCCTTCGAGCATCCATTTGAACACCACAACAGCACCGATGAGAATGGCGATCAGGATCAGCAGCCAAATGAATCCGAGCAGAAAGGCATCTGCAGCAGGAATATCAAGAGCAGCTAGCGTAGCTGGAAAGCCTTGGAGACTGCCTGGAAGGGGAAGACCCGGAGCGACTGGAAGACCTGCCCAGGAGTCAAGCTTAGAGCTGTCGGTCTGGTTGACTTCTCTTTTGTATAGCATGGCTGCGATTTCTTCTCCCCTCTCAACAATGCTCATCCTCGGAGTACCGCTCAAGGACCGTCCATAGATTTGCTGTGTCAGGCCGCCATTAGTGGCCAAAACGGTTGATCCTGCAGCCCCAACCTGGCTTGCGTTTCCAGATATTCCAGTGAAGCCATTTATCGAATTGATGATAGTATCTGTGTAGATCATTCCCGCAGACCAAGCAAAATTTGACCAGAAGGCTGGCAGCACGCTAGGCCACCTCAGAGAAAGAGCTCCAGAGAAGAATATGGATTGGAATACTTCAAAAAGCACCAGAACAGACATCGAGTGTGCATAATGACTTCGAATGTGGGGTACGCTGATTCCATATATAGCCGTGAAGAAAGAACCCAAGAGAGTAATGAGCGTAAATACGCCTAGAGCTGACCCGACAGCTGCCGGATGTGAGAAGCTGGCCCCGTTTCTCATGACAGCATTAAAGCAGGCAATTTGTGTCTGTGAGGAATTCGAAAATAGTCGCAGAATGGCAGAACCTTCGAAATCGGGAATTGCTAATGCAATCGCGGGGATAGCAGAGACATCTTGTGTGGAAACTGGAATGCTGGCCTGTCCAAGAATTGGAATACTGCTATTCAGTGGGCAAAGACTACACTAATCAGCATTTCTTCAGGCATCAAATAGGTCAGGAAAGGTCTAAATTACCTGGCGAAATTGGCATTGCAAGGATTCCATAAAAAGTCGAATCGGTCCTCTCCATCTGTGCTTGAATCAATATCTCATTAATCGTCAGCGAGACATGTCTACTTACAAGCCTGGACCGAAATGTGTACTATTGCCGCGGTCAGTCTGAAAGTAATCGAGACAATATGCTAGGAGAGACAACTTACACATTAATGATTCATTTCTCAAATTACTGGTTCCCGCCAAATTGAACAGCACTGTCATATTATCGGCGTAATATGCCGCATCAAAGGATGTAATGTTCATCAAACTACCACCGGCCATACAATCCCCAAAATCTCCGGTGTATAGTGCTGGATATCGGTCGACCAGCAGCGTCTTCGTTACTCCATCTGCATTAGTGCCTTGAATTGTTCGATGATCCGCTGCGGTAACAGCAGGTATTATGGAATTGAGAACCGCAAGAGACGAGATGAACACCGTTGCCCATGATGTAGAGAAGGAAGGAAATCGCGCCATTGTTGCTTCGAAAGGATATTAATCTATGGGATTCCAGACGGAGGGGCGACAGCAGGATAGGCAGAGCCTGCAGTTGTCAATGTCGCGATATTCACCGCGGAATGGCTTGGTATAGTTGTTGTCGTAGTGATCAAAGATATGGCGACTTGGCCCAGCCTCCAAAAATTGCACCGACCACAACTTGTCGCCGTCTCCTACTGTAGCAGAAGAGCAAGGTCCTGGGTAGCGGCTTGCGTGTCGAAGGGGTCAACGGGCCTGACGGCGAAGTTGAGACGATCAATTGGGCGTCAAGTTTCGTCGTTTCGTCGAGGTCGCCAAATGTTCCGGGTTGCCTCGTATGCAAGTACCGCGCGGGAGCGTCGGGAAGTCTCACGTCGACCTTCTTGACATGCTTGAATTGAGGTACTGTAAGTGCAAAGGGTCGAGAGTGGCACTGGCAACACCACGACAATGCTAATGATCTGATGGATGAAGGTCGCACAGAAGATCCGCTCTTGTCGATAGGTAGAGGGATCGCAGAACTGGTAAAGAGTGTGTTGGGGATGGATCATGGAAAGATAAAGGAAAAGCAGGGCAGGTGGTGAAAGAAGTGGAGCTTGTACGGAGTTGCGTACGACGTACGACGTACGACGGGTATTTGGAAGTGAAGATGGCCGCCGTATTCGAGGTGAATTGTCTGGGGGAAACGGACCTGTCCTGAAGGCACTAGTGTGTATCGGGCTTAGCGGGAGGGTCTTCGCTTTCGAAGCTCTCGGCGGGCCATCAAATACTTTCAAATACGATGATTACTTAAGTAGTACGGAGACGATGATTAGTACCACGCGAAGCGCCGCCGACGAACACTTCCATCTCATCTCTGGCTTTCTGGACCAAACGCATTCCACCATCATCGCATTCGTTTGATTAACGGCGACTAGGTGTCACCAACTACTTGCTCCAGTGAGCACCAAGACCTAATTACTATGTTACTTTGTACTAGTTTTACGACCATCTACTGTACGCCCAACCTCCAGTTTCTGTCACTCGGCGCTTGACAACTCCAAAGAGTCAGTCCATGCAGCACAACACACGTCGGAAAAGCTAGGGACGTCTAGATGCCAGATGGCTGGGGCACAGAGCGATTATTCACTCATGCATTTCCTAGCATCGCCAACGCATCAACTTCTGACTCTACCGAGTATCCGTGGACCCTCCAGATTTCTGAAACGAACGTCGAATCGACCAGTTGTCTATGGTCTTGGAATCTTTCACACAATTGACCGCAAAGAAGTAGAGCTCGATTTATTTGACCGCTTGGAGACATCGCTGCATCTATCCGCACACCACCATCCAGGCGTCATGGCATCCCTTTATCCTGTCCAGTCGTATTGCCGATTTCAGCATGGTACTTCCTTCGACTCTTTGACAACTGTGACATGATCAAAGCTGATTCAATTGCGTCCGGACACCAAACAGTCAAATCAGTACTGTATTTATGGCCGAATGTTGCAGGTTTTTGCATCATAGAGCCACCCGGCCTACCAGACTCCCATTAATTTCAATCACCAGCCACATCCTACCCTAGCAGAAAACATACAGTAGCATCGAGAGAGCGAAGTTCGGATTCATTGCTCTCCTTGCTCGAAACATCGCAAATTCGAAAGAAATGCTGTGGATTTCGGAGTCGTAAAATACATTGACGGGCAAGTCTTGAGTTGGCCAGGAGTTCTGGACATGCGATCAGGTTTCCTCTTTTGTGCCAGAAACCTGCAGATGGGATGGTCCCTCGCAGCCGTAAAGGTTGTGCCAATTTCCAGCCAAGCAGATCCAAGAACCATGATTTACCAGCCACATCTGCAAGTTGATCCAGATGGAAAAGATCCGAAGATGCCGTGACCTGGTTGGTGCAGCGGGAAGCAATCCTGCGGCGTTCGTGTGGTCATGCTATGCGCTTGTTGGTGGGATGACGACAACTTGGCCTTATTTCAACTTATGACTCGGATGAGGCTCAAAGATCAATGTCGGTGAACTTTGTTCTCTACAGTATGGATAACCTTTGCTTTGCTCAATCCGATCATCACTTAACATTCATCCTCTTGGATCTGGCAAAGGAATCATCTGTTTCCTCGTGCGGCTTTTGATATCCGTACCAACCTCACCAACCTCACCAATTTTACGATACCCGGAGAGAAACTAGACACAAAGACTATTTTGAGCCTTCTAAGCTAAACTCGCCGCCTCAACCTTAAAACGCTCTGGGGCGGACGCCCGGACTGAGGAGCTGACCACATTATCGATCCATGACGACGATCCGCTTCGTTAACTCTTCTTGGATGGCGGGGTGAAATATAATTACGACACCCGCTGCTTGGTCTTGCGTTTGCAATAATACACCACCTAGCTGCATGATTCCAATCATGAACGCAAGCACGAGCAACTGCCATGCCATAGAGTTTCACTCTTAAGTGAGGGCAATAACAGCCTTTGAATCTCTTACCGGTACTCGTTGCTACATCCTTCTAAACTTTGTTTGATGCTCACAGAACGATCACAACCTCACGAATACATTCCACTAGTGATGCGATATGGTCTGTGAAGACTTGTTTCCTCTGGCATACGAGAATGGGTCTCGCTTCTTGCCACAGATTTCATTTAATATGTCGACATGGGTGATGCTACCTAACTAAAAGCAATGTTAAGTGATCGTGTTCATGGACGTCAAGACCACATTTGGGACAGGCATTTCTACTCTTCTTCTCCAGGTCTGATTTGGTTACTAACTCCATTTTTGTGCTGATGCGCACACATTAAGCTGGCGATACTTGTACCGTTGCCCACAGTCAACAAATGAAGGACCTCCGGCTCTCAGGAGCGTCCAGTCTACAATATCACAAAAATGAGTGCTAAGTAGTACAGGGTTTGCGTATGAAATCGCTTCTTGTATATTACGAGCTACTTGCTAACGCTCAACGATTATGAAAGCTCTTACATGGTAGGCTGTGCGTTTGTCTTAACAGCAGAAATACGCTTCTCGAGATTATCTAGAATATGTTACTTCTTGGAAGCAGGCATCCCGTCCGCTCTGCCATACACAAGCCTCAGATCGGCAGATTAGTAGTTGGGTGGGTGACCACCAGCGAATACCTGCTGTTGTATGTTTTTTGCCCCTTGATTTTTACTCTCCACCCACCTTTTTGAGCCTCTAGCCTCACAAGTCTTAACGAACACACACCCTCCAAACACATACACCTCTGCTCTAGATTTACCTTCCATCTCAGCGTTACATTTGTTGCAACTCGCGTCCGCCTAAAACCTGTTTTCACGGACCTAACTCTCAACTCTAGCCAAGACTTTGTGGTCTTGGCTTTGGAGTGATATATGATGTATACATTTCTGAGCTTTTTGTTGCACATCGCGGCCATGTAACGTAAACCTGTTTTCATACTAGCGTGTGGCAGACTATGTTTCATTCCGCCACGCCTGTCTCGGGGAGAATCCTGTTTTGATCTGCTTTGCATTTTGCGTGTGTGGTGGTGTGGGGAGGTGTGGAGGTGGCTGAGGTTACGGCTGAAGGTTATGGCTGTGCAGCTTTTGGGAGTTGCTTCCTTTTGGCTTTGTTTCTATATGTTCTCTTCTTCCTTGTAAGCTTCAAGAGAGCGCTGCGATCAATTGTTTGGAAAGAAACTCAGGTGTCTTACTCACTTTGGATCCTTCGTGTTGAAAATAGTCTTGGCAATAGTTTTGCCAGTCGTCATTGATTCTTTTGCTATACTTAATAGTCATGTAGTCAATGGCTGTTGACTATATTAATACATCGACACTTATCGGCTGTTAGTACTCGCGGTGTACAAGAGGAAGCATCAATGTTTAATCTTTACGCTTCAGTAATTCGAAAAGATTCGTCATAAATGTAGCTCTATGACCTGAAGTATGAACTTTCAAGCAAGTGGGAGGTTAGGAATAAGGTTACATACTTCCTACTGCACTGCCGGATAGACTCTGGCGCCGCTGGAACAAGAATACATAAATTCTCACCTCCACGGCCGATAGTCCCCGTTTCGCTCTTCAAGCATTACGATTGCGAGTCATTGGAGAGTTACAACGTCTGCTCAGCTCTCTCACCCTCTTTTCCTACCTCTCCTAGCCACTTTAGCGCATAGCCATATATACAGAAGAAAGCACAGTTCCAGATACTTCTATCCCTATGTACCATACCTCCAATTCTTGGTAATCGGTGGCAGTGAGGCAACCACTAGAAAATCTTCTATATATTACACCTCTGCCTTCCTCCCTAGACTTTTAGCGGAGTACTACATTGATATATCACTAGTTATTAACACTCGCTCAAACATTAGAAACTATCGAAAGGACGTGTTATGAAAAGTGCTAATACTATAAGGATGTGTTTCAATGCTTTTCTTCATATAGCGTTGTGCTTACTAGATAGACTGATGTACGAGTTTGCGGATTTAAAGGAGGTCTTGCTACAGTAGCTGGAGTTTGTGTAGGTAATGGGTCTTCTATGAGTTTTTGATATATGCTATGGTTTCGGGGTTTGAGAGTGCGAGAGGGTAGGTGTAATACTGAAACGTCTAACCGATTTACGCATTCTAAATTCTCACTCATGTTATATTACCAGATTGTACTATCCACAACACTCGCCTCTCAACTTAAAAACTCCATAGCAACATCTAATGCTACGATAAATTCATTGATCCAGCGGTTGTAGATCCTGCGGAACTTTTTTTCCTTGTCTTGTGATTGGTTTCTCATTGCTGCACCTCGCTTTCATGTTTCTTATTCTGCTGGCTGGGGTATGTGTGTAGGATAATCATAAAGCTGTGTCGGTGCGTGTCTGCTGGAATCGGTAGTAAGGGGGATTCGGTGGTAAGTACTCACCCCGAGAGAGCGGGTGAGATCTTGTGTGTGATTTTCGGGATTGCCAGGCGGAAAAGAGAGATAGGGGTTTGGTTAGGGGGATCGGGAGACTGGTGGTTAGAAGTTGGTGATGGGTCAATGCTCCGACACTCTCCGATACTCTATTACTGATGATGAGGGTTGTTCTTTTCGTTGAGAGGGAGGAGTGGTATTTATGTTAGGCTGTATGTGTAGTATGTGGTATGAAGGAATTAGGATGTGGAAGGTAGGTTGTGGCTTTGAGTTGAGCTTCCTACAATAATCAAGTAAAAGCTAGATTTCAATCATACCCCCACTCCCAAAGACGCCTAAAATAATTCTTGATCTACGGGAATTATGTCGATATAATTCGACTGCGCTCACAAGAAATGCACTGAGCGTTTATGGATTAGACACGAAGATGGCACTATATGATATATCTACTGTGTTGTGGGGATCTGGAATCCGGAGCGTTCTCATGGAGGAATATTCCAGAGACGACAAAATAAGGTAGCATGATGGAAGGTGAGACGACGGAAGAAGAAAGTTCTCGGAGTTGGAAGAATGGAATCGGTGGTGGACTTCTTTCGGTGGCAGATATACTTTTACATGCTAGACCGTGGAATTGAGTGATCCACCTCTCACTACTGGCTGGTTCTAGTTCTCGGGTGCCATCGAAGATTTGTTCTCGGCCAACTACGACGAAGAAAAGAGTGAGACTGACTTCTAGACCCGTGCACATAGATTGGTAGGCTTTCGTTTATGTCTGTATTGTGCAGTGACGGCAGCGTTCTTTATGTGATGACTTTGACGGAAGTTGAGACGACCTGGTGGTTTGTTAAGTCCATAATGTTGGAATTACGGACGTTGAGGTCGTCTTGGAAATTATAGTCTGTTGGTTTTCCGAGAGAAGACGTGGTTTAAAGATACTTGGTTGATTGTAGAATCCAAACCAAATGGATTTACGTTTGCCGCAATCCGATGAGACCATAGAGACAAACTCATTTCAAAAGTCTCACTTTATCACCTTCCTAACACCGAATTTACCATCTCATCTCTTTTCATCCTAGTTGTTCACTACTACAACTCCTGCAGAAGATCCCCTCGCCTGGTGGTTGCCTTTTCGGTAGTAACACTTTCCTCGGCAGCAACTGATCATTTCAAATCGATAATTCGGAGAAGTGAGTTTGAAACATGTTGGATGTCTTTGTGTGAGAATAATTTGTCTGGAGATGTTGAGGTCGAAGGAGTATTAAGACAAAGCTGTAGAAGAGGATGGGAACAAAGCCGAATGTCCACAGAGCAATTGAGTTTAACATACTAGGGTCAGGTTTAGTACTCGCACTACAATCTTTATTTGAATGAGTTGACAGGGATATCGTCGGATCGTTTCGCTCTTGAGATCGCTGGGACATTATAATTTATTCGCTCAGACGCTCGGAGATTGTATGCACCGATCTAAGCAATTCAGTGCCTCTCGGCTATATGCAGCTTTTATGTTCGATTGGCAGAATATCACACGGGACTTGAGTGGGTGTAGGTTGGGTATAGGAAAAGACTGTGGCGAAAGTGTGATCGTAGATAGCGAGATCATTTACTCTATAGATGATTTTCAATATAGCAAAACGCAGAGTACCAAGTTGCCTTTCTTCCTACGGTCACATTGTGAGTAAGCTGAAATGTTTGGGTATTTGAATTCCTCTGAAAATGAGGAAGTAGTTATTAACACAAATAACCGCGCTCCAGATCCAGCCTGACTTCTAACAAATCTGTCTTGATGAGGCTTCAACTTCGTACTCAACCACGCTCGTCGACTTCATTTCGGCTCCTGCGAAGCTCGGACCTATCTCTCCAAGACCCCCTTCATCTCCAGTCACTCCATTTCCTGATTGCATTCCCGCTACAGATTTACCGTTTAGGCTCCTTTTGTGCTGTAGATGCTTCCACAACACCACTATCTTGCCTTCCACCGACTCCATAAACTCAAAGACCCACGAGTCCAAGAACAACGTGAACCCCTCCCTTCCCCACCAAAGTACTCCCAGGAAAACTATCCCATGAGCACATAAGCTGGATCCAACAATCGCCGGATACGTGACACTATTATTCTCATTGAATTGACCAACAGGATTAAGCACAACCTTTGCATCCTTCCCCAACGTCCACTTCCCACTCCAACAAGAACAAGTATTAAACAATCCGCAACTAGATGCGATAATCAAGAACAGTATTGGAATAGCAAGGAGAGTATCCTTTACTATGATGAGGCCGAATCGGCGACGGAGGATGTAAGAGGGTGTAGGAGGTGCACTCAAGGAGCTGACGAAGGCCGTAAAGAATGGCGATAGTATCCAAGATACGAGAATCAGAAGAACCATTATGTGGCGGCAGGAAAAATATGTTGGAGGCGAATATAGAACCCAGAAGGCTGCGGCGAAGGAAATTAAGATTGGCAGGGTGGCAAAGAGGTATTTGGTGATCGTTCGGGAGCGGGTTGTGCGTGAAGTGCTGAGATTGAGTGTGTAGATCCCTCCTGTATAAGCGAGAGCGTTGAGATATTCGGTTTTGTGTCGAAGCTTGAGAGTTTCTATCCAGACTTGAGATGGTACTCCAGTAGTAGCCGCTGTACAATCCGATTTGTGCTTTCCCTTCACATTCTCAATTTCCTCAGCAAGCTCGATCAAGATCTCGTAAGAATCCAAGGGGTTGTTGAACTGGCCAACAACATTGCTCAGTAGTATTACTGGAAGCAGAAAAGATAGCAATATTGCAGTTGCGATCTTGCCGCCTGATGGACTTGCGGATCCACCAAGTGAAGGGATGAACGCAGATACGACGCCGAATAGATATATGAATATCGCCGAAATACAGCGGAGAGACCCATTTGTTCGTCGATTTCTGATTTTGTTCGCCGCTTTGTGATAGAGTCTATCCATCTCAACCTTCAAACAAGGACAAGATCTCTCCGCGAACCGCTCGCGACCGTTGACAGTATGAAAGCTCACCTCAGCAACAGCCGAAACAACGACCGCAAGCGCTTCAACCCCCCCCTTCACATCTTCCTCCCCACCTACCCCATAAACTTCTCTCGCAATCTTAACACACTTCATCCACTCCTCAACCTTGCCCATCAAACCCGCCATCGACCCAATCGGATCTCCAAAAAGATGAACCACAGCCAAAAACCTCTCAATCCCAACGGGCGCAAATTGCATATTAGTAACCAGCAATATCGTCGGTATCAACCACGTCAAAAGTCTTGGCGCGACATCGGAATATACACTCAGAGGAGCGGAGCCGCATATTTGGTTACAGCCCGCGATTGTTAGGGCTGGATTAGCCGGGGAGGAGAGGAGCGATGAGGGGAAGGAGTTGTTGGAGGCGAAGATGGAGGTGTTGAGGGGGGAGAGTGTGCTGTTTGAGAGCATTGATTGGATTTTGAGGAGGCATTTGGAGCGGTTGAAGCCGGGGGTTGAGGAGAGGGTTGTTATTAGGATGATGGTTGTTACAAGGGCGATGGCGAAGATAAGATAGATTGTTATTGCGAATTTAGTAAAGGGGAGCATTGTTGCAAACAATAATCCTCCGACAATTTAATAGCGACGAGAAAAAGGGAATGGAGTCTAGACCCCCCTCGGAGAATATCGCGCTTGATAAACAACTCCTGATAGCCTCGTCTCCGAATCATTACATACCAAAACAGTCTCGCATATTCAGCTTCCAGCTCAAAAGATCAAGATGCAACGCGCCACAAAACTTATCGCAGGGCCACATGTTTGGTTCATCTGCATTGAGAGGTCGTGAAGACTAACGGTTACCCAGCTCGCTTATGAATGATATCGATGGCGTGCATGTGTGGTGGCTATGCTGGGCGACTTTTGGCTTGGTAAAAGGAGGGTAAGGATCTCGAGATATCAGATGATTTCCTGATGTTCTGAAGAACATATGCAGAGGATTAAGTGCTTTTCAACCTATTGTCTTTTGTCTGAGTGGAAGAGGTATTTTGCTTGTGAAGTTTCCAATTTGTTGTAATATTTGTTGCGTCTCGTGATGAAAGATCAATAAGCGAGATACCCCTGTTTGCGGATTAAGGGACTTGGAGGTTGGCTTCCAGCTATCGTTCGTATTTCGTCGTTAGTATACCACTCAAATCTTCCCATCAATGCACACATCATCTAAAAAAGAGGTAGTTATAGCATGGAATTTCCATTGGTGATCCGCTATTGGACATCTCTATCCCTGACATATCTATGCCAACTCCAGCAGCCCACACACAAAAATACAACACAAGTATGATTCCCCCGATAATACTCCAAGAAGCAAACACTCAACTCATCCAAAGCGAGTGTGGAACTCCGACCCGTTCCCATCCGAGTCATGCATGCATGCAATTACAAAGGAGAATTATGGTTGCGTTTCCCAGATTGCCTTTTCCATCCTCGCTTCCGTCCCATTCCTCCATGGTCCCCTCCGCCCCCCCTTGCATGTTCAATTTTCACGTTCAATTTCGATTTTAGAATTTCTTCATCAGCTTCGTCCGGGAAAGGAATGGACTTGGCATTTCCTCACGCTCAGGGTCCCAGACTGCAGGCTCCTGATCCCTAGGGGCGACCTTGTCGGCCATCCGTTGTGCAAATGCCCGACCTTTCGGCTCCGGACTTCTGTTGCCATCTCCAATGGGTCTACCGCCAGCTCTAGCTTGTGCCAACTCAACGAGAGTTCTTCCTTTGGGTGCAAGTGGTCCACCACTGCCAGCCTTGATCATGTTATTCTTGACTGCAAGTTTGCTAAGATCGTCCCCAACACTGCTTGCCTTCTTGGTCAAGCTGCTCTTTCGTGTTGGCGAAACTGGTGGCACATCGTGAGATAGCAAATTTGTTGATGACGGAATCTTCGACAAGCGTCTGTTTGGTGATGGACTTCGATCTTTGAGAGAACTGTTGCTTGCTTGGGGTCGAAGATCCGGCGCACTTGAAAGAGTTGACAAGCCTGGTAGAGGTTTGGCGCTATTAAATATGTTGGAATAAGATGGTTTGTTGACTGGTGCGGTCTTTTGTGAAATAAGTTGTGGCCTACCACTAGGTTTGAATGGATTCTTCGCTGATTTCAGTCTCGTTGGCGACGGCATGGCAGGGACATCGTCGTCTTCGGAGTCAGAGCTTGACAACAGTTGTTGCATACGCGGCTCTTGTCGAGCTGCGGCAGCAAAGATATTGCGGCCTGAAGTTGGGGCCTTGGTCGCTTCATTACGACGTGGTGAAAGAGATAAAGATGCAATGGCGATCGGAGATGGTTCTCCCATCTCAATGTCCATTGGAGTGCCAACAAAACCACCGATAGTTTGAGCACGAGCCAACGGCGTTCGAGAGCTTCTCTTTGCCGGCTGAATCGTTTCTGGCGAGTCGATGGAGATATCAGTCGCGTCTGTGGAAGAACCAAATTCACTTTCCCCATTACTACCAACAGAGGATGATGCATTGTCGACCAGAGTGTCTGCCTCCGAAAATGATGATACTGACTGTCCAACGGGAGCTGCGTTTGGTTTCTGTGCTGCCTTTAACTCTGGAGTTGTCGACCTCTTTTGTAACTCGAGACACACTCTCCGCTGCACCTCTTCATCGAACTTCTTCTGGAGCTTCTCCATTTCTATTTGAATCTGTCGAGAAATCTCTAGATTTGCTTTCACTTCCCACTCTCTCCGAAGAGAGGCGTCAATCTCCAGGCGCATATTCGATTGCTCGGACTCGGATCTCTGTGCACGTTGCGTAATTTCTGCTAACCGTTGGTCGATGAGTGCCTCCTTCTTCTTGACTATTCTGTTAAGGTCTACCACTTCCTTCTCTTTCCTCATCAATTTGACGATTGGTAGATTGATCAAGTGGGCAGTGTCTGGTCTCCTCTCTGGATTGACCTTGAGGCAATCTTTGATGACACCGTTGATTTCCGCAGAATACACGTTTGGCAGTGGTGCGACCTTTCCTTCTTTGATCTTTTGAACGAGCTGGAAGTGCGTTTTGGCATTAAACGGAGGTTCCCTTGCGCATAACTCGTACATTATACAGCCCAATGACCATATATCCGACTTAAGTGTATATCTCTCTGCCGCGCAAATCTCCGGGGACATGTAGAATGGTGTTCCTACGTACGTGGACGCGAAATCGTGGGATGCCATCATCTTGGAAAGCCCAAAGTCACCAAGTTTTACAGAGTTGTCTTCTCCAAGAAAGACTGTGGAGTGTGAGAGATATTCTTTGGCAACGAAGTGTGGACTTACTGTTCTCTGGCTTCAAGTCCCGATGCAGAATCATCGTCCCACTAGCTGGTGGGTGTGGCTTTGCAGTATTACCCAGACCCATCACGTTGCTTCCAGTTTCGGGAGCGTCAACACCATAATGACACCTATACAACGCGCCCACGAGCTGTGCAAATATACTCCAGACGAACCCTTCTTCAGCATATATCTTCTTCGTTTGCAACTGCTTAATGACGCGCCCAAGGTCTCCATTGCCACAGTATTCCATGTACATATGAAGGTCGGAGCTCGATTTCAAGTGTTCCCGGTGATAGTATCCAACGATGTTCGGATGTCGGAGCGAGGCGAGGATTATGAATTCGGCGTGCAATTGCTCTCTTTCTTTTTGCGACATCTTGTTGTAGTTGATCTCTTTACGACAGAGAACCTCCCCATCTTGCTTTCTTCGCACTTTCCTGATAACACCAAAGGAGCCATGTCCTGCGTGAAGGTTAGAATAAGGCGTTGCACTTCACTATGCAGCAAATATCTCTCACCAATCTTCTCTAGAATCTCGTATTTGTCCGCGTACTTTTCCTCCACCTTCTCAGCCATGTTTTTGAATCGTGCGTGGGATAATGTCTATTAACAAAAGATCGTGATAGCCAAAGCCATGAGAGAATGAATCTGGTCGATGTGTCGAAGTCGAAATTAGTCGATGTGTTGCGGTGGTCGAAATTGTGAATGTCTTACAGTTGAGTTCCTCGTTTCTGATGTTTACAAGCTAGGTGCCGACAGTTTTCGCGTCGCCTAGCAACCACCAGTTTGCCAAGCGTCGGTGTTTACAATCTAATCGCCGAGACGCGATAACAGAAGGCAAAATGATTGACGGCGAACAATCATCCTCTTTCAATTCAGTCATTTCCATCTTTGATTCCATCTTAGATCCTGCCCTCTCTTGTACTTTTAAGATGACCACGCTTCGCAAAGATGAACTGGAAATTCGGCTTAAAGAGGAGCACGAGATGATTCAAGACGGTAAGATCAGGGATGACAGTCCTCTTGACGTCAGTGAAGAGTTCCAAAAACTGTGCGAGGCTTGTCGAGAAGGAGACTTGAAGAGCTGCCAGGAAACTATCGCGACGGGAGTCAACATAAATGCTAGGAATGAATTCGATTACACCCCACTGATATTGGTGAGTGGTGACAGCGCCGTTCAGTACACATGGGTCATTCATTCATTGCAGGACCCCTCGATGCTCGACTCCTGAGATGGAAGCACTCGACATGTCACCCGCCACTCACCATCATAATCGCGGATGTAGAGACTCCTGTGGGATATCGAGGGGTCCTACAATGCTTCAAACCCAAATACAAGAACATCTCCAGTAAGAAGACTGATCTGGAATAGGCTTCTCTATGTGGTCACTACGAAGTCGTCCAACTCCTCTTGGAATCAGGAGCGCTCTGCGAAAGAGATACGTTCCAGGGCGAACGTTGCCTATATAATGCACTGAACGATCGCATTCGAAATCTTCTGCTACAGTACGATTACTCGAAAAGTACAGACCCTCTCCAGCCATTCGCGTCTCACATCAGCTCTCTTCTCCAGATATCTTCTCCAAAGACGTCAGATATTCGCTTGAACACATCATCAGCGTCATGGAACCTACACAAATTCGTGCTTTCGGCTCGATCCTCATACTTCTGCAAGAAACTAGCAGCGGCGCCAGAGTCGACCACCCTGAAGCTTGCTAGCATACCACCCGAAGCATATCAGATTGCAATACAGTACCTGTATTTGGGAGCCATTCCAACAGATCTAGGCTCGGGAGGTGATAGTGGTGCAAGCGTCGACGATATTTTGACGGGTATTCACAAGGTCACCAAGCAGCTTGGCATCGAATCGTTATGGGAAAACATACTATCAAGCAGCGACAGGCGGCTGACTCGTCAACGACATCAAGACGAAGTTAGCGCTGGTCGAGATCAAATGGAAGATTGGTATCGCGCAAACGTCCTCAAATATAAGTTAGAGGTGGATTCGAGCAAGGCTCATGATGTTAAATGGACGCGAGATAATGGCATATTCGCAGACATTCTGTTACGTGCCGATGAGGAGAGGAATGATGAGCCTCGATCTGGCCACGATACACCCAAAGCAAGAACCACCCTGGGCCCCCTGAATGGTATACCTATAGGTCCTGCTATATCATCATCCTCGCGATCGCCATCAGCATCTCGGAGGTCCAAGAAGTCAATTTTATTCCCTGTTCATCGAGCGATGCTTGTCAGATCCGAATACTTCCAGACCATGTTTACTTCCAATTTTCAAGAAGCGCAGGCTACTGAATATCTTCAAATTGTACCCGTAGATTGTTCTCCTGAGGTCTTAGAAATCATTTTGACATTCTTATATACTGAAAAGGCAGATATTCCTATCGAGTTGGCCGTTGACGTACTATTTGCTGCAGACATGCTCTTTATTGAGAAGCTGAAAACAAAGGCCGCGATAGTCATTAGTACTATTGGGAATGGTCCGTCAGGTCTTGCGCATCATAAACAAGTTGATGAGATAGAAGTTGAACCTATCAATGTTTACGATGTGATTCGTGCAGGCTGGTTCTTGAAAATCCAACGACTCGAAGAATTCAGCGCGCGTTATCTGGCATATCGACTTGAAGATTACATTGACGAAGAAGACTTCACGGAGCTTATCCAAGAAAGTGCCTCGAGGATTGAAAAGCGACAGGAAACTGATACCATTGAGTTATTGGATGAGTGTGTCGTCTTCCACCGTGAGTTGCTTTTGTCGCTAACTAGCGCTTCCTAGTATTCGATACTATCTGTCTGAGCGATTTCGCCTACGTTTCGAAGACTCGGGCCTCGAAGAAATCATGGACGAAAATGGAGAGATCAACGCTGAGGCGGCACAAACAATTTCAGAAAATGCCGCACCTGTCACAGATGACGAAGCGATCGATATGGCCACTCCTCTACCAAACAACTCCCAGAGCGATAAGCTTCCCAATACTGAGCCCGAATCGATAAACAATCCATCTATTTCTAATGGGATCAGAACGCTAGATGGTGAAATTGCCGGCGATGAATTCGTGGCAGATGCTGTCAACTATCAAATACTACTTGGTAAGATTGATGAGCTGCTGGAACGTCTGAAGCTGGATGCGTAGAAGCCACCAATAATAAAGATTGATGCCATCCTGTCGAAACAATGGCCATGATGCCCGGACTTGCTTGATTGGTTCTCGCCCGGCTTCATGTGCGCAATAGTTGCCAAGTGATCACCGTAGCAAAAAGATCGGCTTCAGATTGCAGGAACTCGTGAGCCAAGAGCTGTTGTTTCTGCATCATCAGTTTCCTGGTTGATACAACATATTCAACGTGTCAACCAATCATTCCATCTATGAAGCTTGATCCTGCCAATAATGTGGGGTTCGAATAGGTTGTTCGCCTACGCGTCTGAATTGACGTGCGTTTCAGCCTGCGACAGGTCGGTGTTAGAGCTTGGCGTTTAGGCCAAGCATTGGGCAACATCTCGTCAGAACATCAACCATGACGACCATCATACACGACCACCGCTTCAACTTGCTTATCGCTTTGACCATTGACATGCTAAAGTTTATCCATCTGATATTCTGGTGACGTTCGGTTGAGTCAGAATTCGCGAAAAAATGCTTCTCTCACAACCCTGCCGGTTTCATTCAGGTACGTACCAATACCTCAGCACCAATTAGGCGAATTCGACTTGGGACATATGTGGTGTTTCTATCTGCATCCGTCTGCTACGCACCAAATGATGGGCAATGACGACCCAGAGTACCGAAGAGCCTGCTGAAGGGACGGGCAAGTTATCTCATCTTATGCTGATTTGTATGTGGGCCGGCACAACCTGCACTTATTGCGTCGGTCGTGTTCTCCCGTCTCACCTATCCCTCAAGAATACTCTCATATCTACTCGAATCCCAACTACATCCTCCGTGCTTCACTTTCTCTCCGTTCTTCACATTTTGATCCTGGAAAACTTGCTCACCGAAGCTTTGTGGCTTGCATTGATTTTCTGCCGATTACCCTTTCATTATCTAATTCAGCCCTTGGGATATCCAATGAAGGTCCAGCATTGGGAAAGCAGACATCTTCATTCTCTTCTCCCGTCACAATGTCAAGGTCATCCCCTCCAAAGTTGCTGTCCATTGGAGCAGCTATATCCACTGTAGCCTCACCACTTCGTGATACTTTCAATAACGTCAGCTGTCGTTCACCAGTCACAGCGCGGAGGACGCAGCCACAGCGATCGGCAGATGACGTTTCTGCCGGAGTGAATGAACTCTCTGTCGATACTGAGCTATCATACGCCGCTTTCAACAGTTCGACATACCTCAGTACACCTCGAAGCTTTACAATAGCAACACCGAGAAAACAGCATTCCGATACGTCTGTACTCTCGGCCAAACAATGCAACGATGATCATTACTCTTCAACCACAACACTAGTCTCATCACCAAGCAGTATCAGGTTCTCACCACTCACTCCAAACTTTGGCTCTTCATCCTCGTCCGAAAAGCTAGGCACATTTTCAGCAATTAATATAATTCTTGGGAAGACGGTGGGCGTTGGAATATATTCCATACCCTCTTCGATTTTCAACTCTGTAGGCTCGGTGGGAGCATCTCTCGCCTTATGGATTCTAGGGTCACTCATATCATTCTGTGGGTTGACAGTATACCTCGATCTTGGCACAGCTATTCCTCGGTCGGGTGGAGAGCGAATTTATCTTGAGCGAATATTCCGGAAGCCATACATGCTAGCAACATGTATGTTCATGTCCTACGTGGTATTGCTTGGTTTCAGCACGCCAAATTGCATAGTCCTTGGGGAGTACGTCATGTACGCTCTCGAAATCGAAGCGAATAGATGGAATGTTCGCCTAGTTGCAGTAGCAGTAATCACCCTACTATGCTACATCCATGCCCGCTACCAACGTCTTGGTCTTCAGATCATCAACATTCTAGGCGTCGGAAAGATGATCATACTCGTCATTGTTATTCTCTCCGGTATCGCTGGGGTTTATATGGGTGTCGGATCTTCTAGCTCCCCTTTGCCTGTCGCTTCGAGGCGATTACGGCCTGATGGATACCTACCATTCTCGGACCACAACAATTATCTCACCACCGCGCAAAAGAACTTTTCAAATATCTTCAATGGGTCTTCAACTCAATCTCATGATTACGCGACTGCACTACTCAAAATACTCTACTGCTTTCGAGGATACAGCACCGCCAATCAAGTTCTCTCTTCCGTACGAAACCCAGTTCCAACGCTTAAACGAGCTGCTCCTATTGCTCTTCTTTTGGTGTCTGCTGCCTATGTCTTCGCCAATATCGCGTACTTCGCAGTTGTCTCTCGTGAAGATTTTCGCAGCTCGGGAGTGTTGATCGCGGGACATTTCTTTCGCAATATATTTGGAAAGCACATCGGGGAGAACATCCTACCACTCTTCATCATCATTTCAGCGTTTGGAAACATTGCAGCAACGTCTTTTGCTCAAGCGCGTGTTAACATGGAACTCGGGCGGGATGGCCTTCTTCCGTTTTCATCATTCTTCAAAGCTCGAAACCTGAAGGAGAAAACGCGTGAAGGGGAAGAAAACGCAATTCCAGGCCTCTTCTTGCACTGGCTGATTAGCGTTCTCGTGATAGTCCTCCCACCGCCTGGTGAAATCTACAATTTCCTTGTAGATATTGGGGGATACCCCGTGTCAATCATGTCCGTTGCGATCTCTCTCGGTTTACTGTACTTACAGTGCACGCCTTCCGAGAATTGGAAAGGCCACACAGGCTACGAAGCAAAGAAAGTCTACACAATCATCTTCGCAGCAAGCAACGTGCTCTTGCTAGTGCTACCATGGATCAAGCCTACAAGCAACGGTGACGAGGGCAGAGGTGGCGGCGAACGATTTAGGTGGTTTGCATATCCAGCTACAAGTCTTGGAATTCTAGGACTCGGTGTAATATACTGGATTTGGTGGACAAAAATAAAGCCTTTTGTACAAAGCGACGATGTTTCGAGGAATTACGCCAAAGTTCACAAGAGAGGGTCAAGCGGCGAGGTTATGCCTATGATGGGCGAATATGAGGAGGATGAAGAAGAAATAGAAGGATTGAGAAAACGAGCACCTTGTGGATGCCCCCTTGATCACTCATCGAGGAATTCAGCTGAGATGGCGGGTATATGAATTGTATTGAAAGATATTTGTACATAGCATTTTTATAGGAATAGGGACAAGGGCATAGCGCAGGCGTATTGAATGAAAAATACCATTGATAAATCACAATAAAAACTCCCAAAGACTTCCCTCCCAGCCCCTCGAAATTCGCTACGTCCATCACCCATCGCATCCAATCAACCGCATTCATTGCAATCGTACTCCGATTCACTCCTCAATCACTCCTCTAATCATTCCTCATATCCATCCACGAGTTTCCCATTGTGATGTGCGATTTGTTGCATCTCGCATCGTCTCCTCCTTCCTATTTCGGTCTATATCATATGCTCGTCTCTTATGGCCTGAAAGAGCAATGTGCTCGCTTGCGTCGGGGGAATCTTTGGCGAGCTCGCCGCCTCGGGTCTTGTTCGTTGGCGGGTGCGTGCCAAGGTTTGAGACGGGAGGAGCCGTGTGTTGGAAATGCTTAGGGGAGGAAGGAGCAAGGGGAATAAGCGAGATGTGGGAGATGAATTGTTTTGATGTTGGATTGTTTTGATCTTTGATGTTCTAGCGACTTGTTTCTTAAGGTATTCCGGCTATTGGGGAATTGATGTAAGAGGATTTCCATTCATGGTTGTGCACCACTACTAAGTCTCTTCGCGTGTTCTCCTTGTTGGATACAGAATAGCCGAGATAAACTTGAACGTCTTGGAAAATCTAGCTTAGGTAGTCTCGTCTAACATTCTCCGAGAAGATATTGCGAAGACTTTACTCTCTGGAGGTGGTAAGGATGCACGGTCAATAAATAGACGGGGGCTCCTGATACTGTCGTGACTCGTCCTCGCTTACCGTGTTACAGTAGAAATTGGTCTGGCAACCTATGGACAATACGTCAATTTGAGGCACTTGCTTCAAAATTTTGGCGGGCTCGTAGTAAAAGTTGATAATTATAAGTCATGTTGATGCCTGTTACTGTCGACATAGCATCGTTCCAATCGCACCAAGACGAAGCTTCATGAGTCTGAGAACAAGCAATCGATAGCAATTTTTGTTATAGTCCTACACAGATGAATTCAGGCTAAATCGTATTCTCTAGTCGGCATTGTAACTGCAGTATGCAGCTAGATGCACTCCGTAACTGTACAGCTCTACGGCGCCCTGAGATTAGGCTCAGCCTTTTGTTATTCCACAGATCTTGTTAGAATGATATAATGATAGCTCATTATATCAGCCTGTTTCTAGGACTATTCCTGTCGAATTGTATAGCCTCGATTTCCTACCCCACTATCGTATTTTAAAGGGTAGTCTTTTACGCTATACTTACTTGCGATGTTCTTGATTTAATCTGGGACTGAGTACTCTGCATGAATAAATCACTCATTTTGCCTGGGCTACCAACCCAACAATACGGTGGTCTGTTTTCCGGTACCAAGGGGAGTAGATACTCTATATCACCTTTAATTAATACTAGGGTACTACTATATAGCAGACAGGTTCTTCCGACGCTAGGTTTGAAAGATTACCAAATGAAGAGAGACGGATTGCCACAAGAAATTTTCGTGTGCTATCAACGATACTTATGCACTTGAATTACTAACGGGTCTTGCTGTATGTGATTTATAACTATGTACTGTTCTCCGTACACACTCCCATCTCACACGTTGACCGCAAGTATATCGGCTTAGCACACATAATCTAGTACTTGAAAAATTCAATATACAGAGTGGCAACACATTGAAACGACTATCTAACACAAAATGATTCCAGCAATAACACACCAGTCCCAATTCCACCTTCCTGCCTCAAACAGATCGTCAACGTTCAGAAGTCCAACACCACTGTCAACCAACACCTTCCAAACATCGTTTCTCCAGCTTATCGGCCAAGCAGGTGTGTCCCAATATCTCGAAACCAACCCTTTGTCATTCGTCTCCTTCACTTGGCGAGAAATAGTAGCTCGTTGGTTCTTATTCAATTTTCCCGCCCAAACCGTCCCAAGTGCTTTGCTGAGAGAGGTACTTGCGAGATAAGAATTTGCAGACGTGTAGAGTGGATTGGTGATATCAGTTAAGGGCGCGTCGAAAAAGATGTGCCGATCATCGTCGTTAGCGAGAAGCAGATCGAAAGGTGCGTTTCCTGTGGCTACAACTGTGAGTGGGCGAAGTTCAAGTTTGTTCGTATTGTTTGACCAATACGTGAGAAGACCTTTACTTTGAAGGGGTGAGAGGTGTTCGAGGACGTGAGGCCATAATTCAGCGCCGTCGGATTTGAAATCTAGTAGGAGAACTACTGTCGTGTTCGGACTAGTATCGTATATTCCGCTGAAAATTGTCGAGACATTTGTAGCATTTTGTGTACCGAGGTCTGGATTATGGTGGGTGAGAATCAGAGATAGAGGATCAAGATACAGACTACTCAAAGTACGTTTTGGCGTCAGAGATCGGCTAGAGTGGCCAACCTGAAGATCTGACTTGCCATCCGCTCCAGTAGTAAGCCAGATATCCGCTTCTACGCTGGTGCATCCAACCGAAAGAGCTTCAAATAATGGTACTCTTCTCCAGTAATCGTTATGGGAGTGACAGGAAATTGGCGTTATGTCGCGAGTAAGATCCGCTGGCCATGGCGAAAGCAAATTCATGGAGTCTTCTGGCGATTTCCAGTACTTTGTAAGGTTGTGAAGACCATTTGCAGGAACAATTGGTCGAACTCGTCTTATAAGTGCAACTGTCAACGATAACCAGACGCTGTCAAATTTGTTAGCCTGTGGTTTCAGGGGATGGTGGTTATAAGTACAGTGCAAATATAGCGCCAAATGCTACCAAACCCGTAAGAATAAAACAAAACTTGGTGCGAAATGTTCTTATTTTGCGAATGGTCGTAGTGGCAAGCTTAGAATCAAACTTATTCTTCTGAAGAGGCAAAAGCCAAAGTTGTCTTTGGTTATAACTCTTAGAAATAACTGAGGACTCTCGGCCATCTAACAGCATTGTGATCTGGCTGTAATAAAGACTGAAGTAATTGTACTGTACGTTATGGAAGAAGAATTTTTTGAACGGCAACGTAATTTAACCTAGAAATGACAGAAGAAATGCCACACACATAGATAAAAGGGTTGCCAGGCCCCATTGCCGTGTATCTAAGCAGAGACTTTAGACCAACATGAGCCACGAGCTCTGCTTCGTATACTTCTCATGATCCTTTAGCAGTCTGCCTAGAAGGAATCACAACAATGCTCGATATTTGAGAGTATACCAACAATGAGGCAGACGGGAAAGCCCGCGTTGGGTGGGAGAAGCTATTCACAATAGTGAAACCCAACTACATAGCATCAATCCTCCAAATACGCCCTGTTGGCAAGGCTCCTTTTCTACTCGCGGTGTCTCTTTCCGATCTTCAAAAATCCTTTGTTTACCAGGCTTAGCCTCCTATTATGTAGTATTTCCCAACCTCAAAGCGACCCAAGTTCCTCGGCTGACAAGATCTGCACGCTGTAGAAAAGTGATATAGATACTTGTCAGTAATATGGTGGCGGAGCGGTCTTAGTTCTGGCCGTTGTAGTGCAGGTGTTGGTACCGGCGGGAGGATGTGAATGTCTATGTTGGCGTTTCGTACTGGGCCTGATCCTAATTCTGGCAGATAATTGTGGAGAAGTTTGCCGAGGCGCAGATTCCAACGTTTACGTATGTTAGTTGTGGGGTCGCTTATGAATTTAATTGGTTATCCGCGCCGCAAATGCATAAAGTGTTGAAGCTGACTTCCATGATCGGTCACGAAGATCAAGTCATCTAATTTTCGACCCAAGATTTCCGAATACTCATTTACACTTACGTCAAACCAAGGGGGGGCGCATTCACAACTATCACGATTCCGCCACCTTCCCATTATGGCATCATGTGTTCTGTTCTGCACTGCTAATGTTCCCGCATCGGTCTGTCTTATGGGGTTCACATAATACGTGAGCACTTCATTCTGACATGATTACAGTTGATCAACGAATTCCTGGAGATGACAGCGAAAGAGCCCGGGCTCGACGAGTTTTCGTGGAACCTAGTGCGCAATCGAGAGCCGATAACAGATGAGATCACAAAGCCACCAATAGAAGACTTTGAGACAGGGTTTCTTGACGAAAGCATCGAGAGTCTTGCAGAATATACGTACCACTTGATGCACGAGAGTACTGGGGCTCCTCCCGCTTGGTCTGAGGGCGGCTTCGGGGTACTCGATGAGCGTTGTGTGAGAGACAAGACTATGCTAATCGCGATCAATTACTCTGGTCCATCTCGAGAAGAAGCTGAAAAAGAATGGGACGAGGAAATGCTCAAGCAGTGGGTATCTCCTGGCTGGCACTCTATCCGAGTTAGGATGAAGGATGCACCATTTATCTGTTCGGGTATCGATTTCACGGATGACATTTGGTTGCGGATTCGTCAAGGCCCAGAGTGGTTTGACGAGAACGGGGTTATGATTAGAACACAGGAGTAACGAGGATAAAACCCATAGGGTATATTCTCTCTTCAAGGGATATAAATGTTAAAGATTGCAAAACCCACTTGGTGATTGATCGCAGCTTTTTTGGGCTTTGCCGCTCGTATATTATGGCCTTAGCATTTTAATATCACATCCAACTCAATGAGTGTCCTTGAGACTAATCACGGTCCGGCGTCACACATTTGATCATAGGCATGGATTTTCACAAGGATGTGGGCATAAGGGTTCCCTTGGCTAAGTTGAGCTAAACAGATCATTTCAATAGGTGAATTCTTACGAATCATAAACTCCTCGAGTTGCAATGCGCCTTAAATTTGACTACCCATGTCATTTACCATCAAATCGATTCTAGACCATCTCAATTGAACATGTTTTTCAATCCCTCCTGAAAACAAAAATTCTACAAAACTACAAACCGGTAGTCCACCGAGACCGTAAATCTCAAACTATTCAGTTGCATAACCAGAATACACGAATCCTCCTACTATTCCCCACCCGGGAGCATTCCAGACGCCGCCTCTGGTATCTTTGTTATTTTTGCCATAACATTTAGAATCTGTATTAGCCTGCTTTTGTTCCCACCGAAGACAATCCTCGAAGTGCATATATCCACTTGGTGAGATCTTCTGATTATGGGCAAAGACTGTTTGGGCAGGGTCAGATTGATGTCACTAATATACAATAGTGGTAAAAGACTTACACCATATATGGCCTTCAGCCCCATTGAGTGCATTATTCGCAGGGTTTGTGAGATGTGTATTATATATCATGCTGATCCAGCCCTGTCCATTCCTAATCCAATCATCTGCACTGTAGCTAGGACCTATCGGGACGGCATTGCCTGCCTCGCTATGGCCGGCGCAGAAGGTCTCTTGTCCAACCCCCCAATGGGTAACGGGGACCCAAGTCCTAGGCCCGCACTTGAGGCGATCACCGTCGTTTCCGCGGCGGTCAAAAGAGTTCTCTGCGCTGTGTCCAGATGTCGTGGTATTGAAGTGCGCAATCAGATCGCGCTTGACGTAGTCTGGCATTGCTTCCCATCCCTCACGGATCTTAGGTTTTCCGCGTTCATAAAGCCCACCACTCGTCTCACCATTGAAAAGATCTTTCTTGAGCTCGTCCGGAAGTTCACGGGCGAGATTGTTCCCTGCCAGAACGTCGTTGAATGTAGCTGCAACTTCGGGAGGCAGCTGTCGCTTCTGTGGGACGAGCTCAGAGACCGTAAGCGGGGAAGATATGGCAGTTGATACCAGGAAACTGGCGACAAGTGGCGCAATGAACTGCATTTTCAAAATAGAAGTTTGATGTCCGGAGTGCTAGTGAGCTGGGTATATGAAGAGTGGATTTCTCGAGCAAGATAAAAATAATGAATATGAAGATCCAACTGAGAATTATTGGGTCATCGCAAGCGTTATATCCTTTTTCGATCTGCACTGTCTCTCGGGCTTGCACAGCAATGTGATACTCTTGGGATAACGAAGGCTTTCCAACTCCACAAAACCTTGGTGGAGAATCCTTTAGGATCCATGATAGTCGTTCGGTGTCATCTGTCTACAGAAGGGCTGAATGGGCTGTGATTTCTGCAAACAAGTAACCCATCCTGGTCGCAGAAACATGTAGTTGAGATTGTGTCGCGGTCAGGCAGAAAACTAACAATTGAAAGGAGACGTACTAACGATGTGATCTACGCGAGCCGCGAAAGGTAAACGCATTATTGGGAGGATCACTGTGTCTGATAGTGGGTCATGATTTCGTGTACTTTATCAGACCCCATATTTGCATCTCAAACATGCAACATTCCTTCTGTGGAGCTCTAGGCAAATATTACAACATTTAAATGTTGGGTGTGATGCTGGGTCGGTCATGCTTAGCGCTGGGAAGAGGGGGCGCAGATGTTGGTGTTTCCAACCGCTGTAAGCGAGTATATCTTCACCCCAATCGAGCACATTGTCATGTTGTTGCATCAATATTTCGGTGATACTCTAAGTGAAATTGTTGCTCGCTCCTTATGACCATAATGTTAGGAACTCCTTCGAAAGAGCCCTGTGACTTCGTGGATGTTGGCTGAATGCCTTGGGAAAGGCTATGCAATGGCCGAGAATTGTGGATGTTGGAAGACGAAGGGCAGATATAACCACAGCTATCTATTTAAAGTGATTGTACGTAAGTATAGAGATGTACTTGTCGTTCTCAGTAAAACATACTTACGTATATAAGATCTCATCATTTCACCTACTTTCGTTTCGGTTTTGTCATTGTCCTATCCATGATAATAATTTAAAGAACGTTTGCACGAATTGATTAGGAAACCTGCATATTTCAACTCTTACTACAACACAATTATTATCATTATATACATATACATCTTGCACCATGCAGATCACATCATTGATAATCACTTTACTCTCCCTGTGCACAAGCATTCGGGCTAGGGCCGTCGTCATAGAACCTGATAACGACCTAGCTCAACTCGTCGAGCCTACTGGGACTTCAGTTGGAAATAACTCTATGATATCACTTACCAGAAGAGAAGATGGACCAAATCCTTCACCTGGAGCGAATGAGAAGATCAAGAAGGTAGTGATCAATTGTCGCTCAATAAAAGATGGAGCAGAGTATCTTGAAGATATCTGCAACGTTGACTGTTATGCTCATTTATGTCTCGAAAGGGCACTGATCTTGTAAGTCATTCGATTCAATTCACTACAGTTCGGAGAAGTAATCGACCTCACAGGAAATTTGTGAAAAAAGCAGCAAAGGACAATAAGCCGGGGAGCAAAGACGAACCTGATTTGCCAACAAGGCATCGCAAGTACAGTGGCTATCAGGCGAAACCTTTTGAGGGAACCGATGCAATCATGGCTGAGCGAGGGATCCAACGGGCGGGGAACATTTATCAAAGTGGAGAAGAGCTACCCTTTGCCTCTACCGCTCAGGGGGGCAATGGGATGATAGCGGACGAAGACCCGAATCCCGATGTTAGATTTCAAGCCATCCTCTCGGGAGTGACAGTGCGAGGCCAAACGCGTAATTATGCTCTCACTATGTTCGAGCAAGAATAGAACTATAAAGCTTCAGACAACTGACTGTAATTCTAGTTCAAGGAGGGGCCCTCAGAGCGGCTTATCAAAAGGCAACTCTGGATGGCGTGAAGAGCCCTCTTGCCAATGGAGATTGGTTCGAAGTACACTACGATTCTGATTCGTAAGTTTGACATACCCCAGTCTATCATTTCACGAAAATTAATAACTTTCATAAAGGCAGTATTGCAGGAAGCTGGCTCTCCACAGAACCGGCCAACTAACAGACAAGGAAAGGGACGAGATATGCAAAAAGGACAACAAAGGACCAATGGACCCAGTAAACAGAGCCTATATAAGAAACAACGGCGAGATGGGCGTACGCGCTACATTTGAACAGGCAATTCGCGGGGAAGGTGCTTTTAAGTACTTGGCAGGAGGTAAGCCAAAGAGAGAAGAGACCGAAGAGGAGGAATCGACAGAAGTGTAGGAGTGAAAACCCGTGAGGATTGCGAGTTCTGCCTGCTTAGAAGAACTGCTGTGACTAAAGAAGGATATCATTAACTGTTCGCGATCTGATTATCTTTCGACGACTGTACTTGGTGGATTTCTGTATGGGGAGGTCTTGTTAGGTGTTTATTTATAGCAGATAGAATTCAATTCCATCTACATAGAGTGTCTTGAATTGTGTTTTCAGAGCAAAAAACAAATTGATTCGCAAGAAGCACTTCTATCTTAACGACACTTGATTTGGGCATTCCAGATGACCGAAATATCTGACTCCCACGCAATGTTTGCCGGCGAGACCATCAAGTACTAGACCCGATGATCTAAATGATCACCACCAGAAATATCATTGGGATCACTTCCAGTCACCTCCACCACCTTTGCCATCTCAAAAGAAGAGTTATCTTGTTGAGTTTCGGATTGAGCATGGAGTTGACGTTGATGAGCTCGCGACTTGTCACGATAACGAGTGCATAGATAAGTTAACATAAAAACAATGATGCAAAGAATTGCGAATGCTAAAGCCATAGTAGTTCGTTGTTCATGCGAGAGAGCGCGTGGTCGCCGGATGAATCGCCGGGGTTGTCATTTTGATGCACCGATATCGATAGCGGTCTTGATTTCTGGATAGCTGGTAATTAGTCAAACCTCCTTCTGAACAAGTGGGCTGAAGCTCTGCTCACCAGACGAGATGATAGTCACTGGTGGAGGAGGAGCAATAGCCGTGTGGTGTGGAAGGCCTCTTTGCGTAAGAGTATAGGAAGGCAAAGTAACTATTTTCTTGGTGGTGACGCTATCCTGGGTGTGACGAGGAAGCAACTCATCCGCAGGCTGAGTTGGAATGAGGGGATCAGGAAGACCTCTTTGCGTAAGGGTATAGGAAGGCAGAGTAACTATTTTCTTGGTGGTGACGCTATCCTGGGTGTGACGAGGAAGCAACTCATCCGCAGGCTGAGTTGGAATGACTAGATCAGGAAGACCTCTTTGCGTAAGGGTATAGGAAGGCAGAGTGACTATTTTCTTGGTGGTGACGCTATCATGGGTGTGAACTGCCTTGTCTCGAGTGGTGGCTTGGGAAATCATTCGAGCAGGAAAAGCTGTTGGCGTAGGAGTAAAGAAAGGCAAGGTAATCGACTTCCCAAATAGGGCACCGTGGGTGTCAAATACCTTGGATGGACTCGCAGTAACAGTTGGATCCAACCACTCGTGGCGAGTTGGGTTGGCTTCAACGTCACGATTGCCGTTTGCAGCATGGGGTCCTGGTGGTGGGCGGATGGGCTTGCCGACAACCAAGCGCTCCACATGAGCAATTGGATGGTCAGGATCAAAGTGAACTTCTGGAATCCCGTTGTCCTCTTGTCGACCGAGGACCGGCTCAATATTCTTGGCGGTATTGCGCTGGACAGTCGTCAATATAGCTCGTGGCACAATAGATGACTGCAAAGAACGTACGTGAAGATCGGTGACAGCTAGAGTGTCGATCTCCCAATCATTCCCACCGATAGGATGAGCATGTGCGACCAAAGACAACAAGGCGGGAACCAGAAGCATTGCGTTCAACTTTGCCATCTTGACTAATGGACAATGACTTGCCTAGATACGATCGAAGTCAGCAAACATTTCGGAGAAAGACGATAAAATAATATCGTAGAGGGGTTAGAGCATAGACTGTGTAGGAAGACCAAAACCACAGACACGTCGAAAGCCACCGATGACAGGAGATATCGTGAAACAGTTCAAAGGCGCAACGAATATCAACAGAGACAGTCGTCAAAGGGGAAACCGGATGCTCTGCTGAATAGTGAACCATTCAGTGAAGACAGATTCGAGGAACAATCCTCCAATTGACAGTCCAAATGAGCAAATCTCGAAACTGACGACTGACGTGTATTGGTCACGACAACAGAAGAGCTGACCAGTTCCAATGAATAGAGGGGTCAAACGTACTAGGAAGCTTACACGTAAGTGAAGTTTGCTATCTCAAGTTTGAAGACTTCGTGATTGGAATGGCGATCTGAGGTTGATGTAGTTGAAAGAAAGAAGAAGAGAAAGCCAGCTAGCTACCTTATTTATATAAGCGAACCGAAACCTGAAAGCGCACATGGGTCAGTGTTATCTGCTCTTGCCCCACTGTTGTAACCCGGAGAAGTGGAGGTAAGAACCGACGATTCGGACAGGTAGTGCTCTTTGAAGATTCACCTTCGCGGGTGCGTGTAGTAGGCACATAGGCGAGAGGCTCCTCGTGAAGAGTGTTAAGCGAGAGGAATTTGATGAGAACCCATTGCTTTGAATTATCACAGATACTAGTTGGCAACGCAAAGGTAAAGATTTTACATAACGTTGAAAGGCACTGAGTAGCCGAGTTGAAAGATCGAGTCCTATCGGACAGAGTTTGAAGATATTAGTCTTGTTGTATATATAGTCTTTTAAATCAAGACACTGTACGAGGAAACTGTATTGGCAGTTACAATTTACGCAATATCAGCCACAATTTATATGGCCGAGACGCCCGTCCACACTGGACATCTTGAAGAAGCATTGGAGAGGAGGACGAAATACAGCACAGCATGACGACCGACGAAGGTGCATAGATATATAGAAGTGATGGTATTGAAACACGATTACTATTATCATAAAGACAATGCTAGCATGAATTGCTGTATGAGCTCAGCACTGAGCTTGAGATCCCGCAAATCTTGATGCTCGATCTTACAATAAATACACTTAGAAGACAACTTCGTCTGGCCGAATTTCATACCTTCCAGGCCACTCATGCTAGGCTATAGCCATGAATCTTAAGATCATTTTAGAGCTCTCCTTCATTACTCTGATATTCATCGATTACCCGCAGCAGCAGCAGCCGAAGCAATTTGCGTAAGCGTACCATGATCGTTCGAAAGATTCTCCAACCTCCGATCAATATTCGAGCGGTCCATCATCTGCGGACTAGCGCTATGCTCCATACCCAGATGCGTCATCATCGACCCGCCAGGCATATTATGAAGGTCCCTTAAGCCTGTCTCCACCTGACTCTCAAATCCGTTTTCGATAGAGGGGCCACGAATATTTTGAGCGGCTGGCATGCGCGGCACGTGCTCAAGTTCACCTTCCCTGATCTCTTTCCAAGAACATTTAGCATGCTTTTTGGTGCAAGCGGAGCAGGCGGTGAGGTTTTTGGTACACTCAAATCCTAGACGCCGACATCTGTCGCAGGGTGGGTAAATTACATCGCCACGAGAGAGCTTTTCCATCTTGGCTGCCATGAGGACTCTATACTGTGTTTCCATACCGTCGTCGGATGAAGAAGCGCGATGGGATGTTCGTCTGTTATCCGGATTCGGAGTGCCATTGAATACATGGAGATTAGGAAGAGGTCCAGGTGGCTCTGTAGACATGCGAACTGAGCTGGCCCGTGGCTGAATGTTAGTTGATGCTTGTCGTCTGTCGCCAGCGAGAAACTGCTCCAGCAATTGCTGTTGCATTTTCGACGGATCGCCATTGGTAGCAATGGGCGATCTGGATTTCATATTTGGGTACGGCTGTGGTGAGAATGTCCTTGACTCTTGAGGAGGCTCTTGTGCTAATGAAGGGCCCTGCTCAATTGCCTTCCTCCCTAGGACTGCTGTTTTTCGTCCTTTGAGATGGTAGTTGAGTTGTCTCGCCTTACTAGCGACGGCATCGGCTTTCTTGATAAGCATAGTAAGCCGGGCTTCGAGGATGTTTAAAGTCCCAAGTTCAGCAGACTCATCTTCAGCAATTGGCTGCGTAGGAATCACTCGCTCTGGAGCTCCTGACATGATAAGTCTGTAATCGTCTTCTGAGATTTCGATTTGTCCTCCTTTAATCCAGATCCTGCAGGTCATAACTCCTGGTTCGAACTCAGAAAGAATGAAGTCCGTAGGATTGGCACGGGCAAAAGTGACGACATCGTGCCACCCAATAGACTGCTCCAGAGCCAGAGATGGTTGAATGATGGTAATAGGACCATCAAAAAGCTTTTCAAATGACTTGAGGAGCAGAGGACCAACAAGTTTTGCTCCAAGATTAGCAGCCAAACTTTCATGGCGTTGCAATACACCTGAACAAGTTAATTATATTATCTTCAACAATGACCAGAAAGCCAAACCTTCATATTCGTCAAGCATCCCTAAAACATCCCCGAAAGTCTCCGAATCACCTTCCATCAATTTTAATCTGTCCGATCTAGCTTTCACCAAATAATTGATTTGCGTGATCATCCCTCCCTGAGGCGGCGGAGGTCCCTGTCGCGCTGGTCCTCCGCTCGCATCTTCATTATGAGGGCTTCTCTTCCGTTTTAGTCCCGTGTTATCGGACACGTTTGGAGAATCCATGCTGAAGCAGTGACTATTTGGTTTTGTACCGATCAGTGGCGAGTGGAGTCTGGTCGTTTGTTCTATTCAAAGGTCAGTATAGTCGAAGCTTTCCGCTCCGAAGGGAGGGAACCCGCTGCTAGGAAACAATGCGGGATTTTATCGCCACCGCAAACGCGTACCAGCTGCTCCCAACACCACAGTATGAATTTCTCCGTCGGACCTCTATCAGAGACCAACTATCATATTTTCAATCCTCACTATCTCCGTCTTTCCGTCGCGTCTGTACATCGTATTGGAATCATGTGAAGAGAGCAGGTCAGCGGAAATTCTCTCTGAAAGCGACGTCCCGCGGCGGACATGGTCCGTGCATTGCCCGGCGGGGAACTCTAATTTCGGAATAGCGTACCGGAGCAATTGAGCCTCATCGCGATATTTCGTGGAGCCTGCCCCTCCCTGACAACAGGATATTTGAATTCACATCCCCAGATATCGACAAATGCGCACTGATGTCCGAGAGAGCTGGATATCAAGGTCGCGGCCGCGGTGGAGGAGGTAGAGGTGAACACCGGGGTGGTGGCAGAGGTGGCAGAGGTTAGTGCTATGCTATTATTTTCGCGGCCTCCCGTCTGAGAAGATGAACAAGTTCGCTGATTTGATTCGCAGGAGGCCATGAAGGGCGCGGAGGCCATAGCAGCGGGGAGAGACCCAAGAAAGAAAATATCCTCGATCTAGGAAAATACATGGACAAACAAATTACAGTCAAATTTACTGGTGGACGAGAAGGTACCGCTACCCCTCTAAGCCTGAACACTTTTGGGTCTCCTCACGCTTCCTTGCGGGGCCATGACACTGACTGTACATGTAGTCATCGGAACCTTGAAAGGCTACGATGCCCTGATGAACCTCGTTCTTGACGATGTATCCGAGACCCTTCGCGACGACGAAGGAAACACGACGACACGCCCGCTCGGCCTGGTAGTAGCGCGCGGAACGCTGTTGGTGTTGGTATCACCCATGGATGGGAGTGAAGAGATCGCGAATCCATTTATGCAACAAGAAGAATAGAAGACATTACGATCAAGGGATAACGAAGAGATATGAGCTCTGGTGACGAGGAAGCTCGCGCCATTTCTAGGAAGGAAGGAGCGAACATGGTATGTCTCGCAGGCTAGGAGAGTTCTGCTAGTTTTGCAGAACCTCGCAAGACATGGACCTGCGACGAGGCTGATTCTCAAATATAAAAGGATATCAGTCAAAGATGAGAGGAATAGAAACTTGACGAGGTCCTCCAAGAACGGAACATGCTCATCGACACGTATGAGAACTTAGGAGTAATTTTTGAGTGTTTTTCATTTCTTCTAGTCCTTGACCTCTGCGCTGAGATGCGTTTAATCCCGTCTTCTAGCGACTAAATCAGGGAAACCCGCCAATCCTTCCTGACTCTAGCTGTCCATCTTCGTAGGCGCAATCTTCGGCGCTCTACCAGAATGTACTCCAATCATATCTAGATATTCAAACGCAAACGCTACTATATATCCAAAACTCATCATCAGCGGCGCATTGGCGACTTCTGTAATTCCGCCCAAGCAGCGTTGATCTGCTTCTTCATCTCGTTGTATGTGACAACGAAGACATTCTGCTCATCTCTTGTTGTCAGAGTGATCTTCTCCTGGCTTCCAGCATCCAGCTTGTTCAAGCATGATACTATGTGTCCCATGTCCGTAACAGGCTTCCCGTCCGAGTCCACCTGGTGAAAGACAAAATCCCTAAACATTTTAATGACATAACGCCCCTCTGTTTCGCTCCAATTAGGGTTGCCCTCATATTCTGGCCGTTCGTTAATCGTACCGAGCTTCATAAGCAGTCGAGCAAGGCGACCATTTTCTACCTCACGATTGACTTCAGAGTATAGAGTGTCATTTGCATGGAGACTACTATCGAAGGCGTCCACGATGTGAGATGATATGCCGCTCAGTAGCTCTCCAACGCTCTTGTTTCCAGACGCTTGAGCGGGGGTAAGGAGCCAGACGACAGTGTCGCGTAACTCTGGTGTATATGTTCGATTCAACTGCTCCACAAAAACCATAAGCGTGTGCGAAGTCATTACCGACAGGTTGTTTGTGGCAATAGAAAGTATCAGCTTTCCAAAGTGTATAAAATCTTCTTGCTGAAGCTCTGCAAGTGAGCGCTGGGCATCAAATTGGACGACGTCAAGAACCGAGCAGGCGTTGAGTCGAATCCGTCCTTTGTCTGTCAGGATCACCTTGCTTGGATCCATACAGCGGACTGCTAAGCTAGCAGCATGGACAGCGTTGACTGCTGAAGCTAATTGAACGATATAGCTCCACAAGACCGGCTCTGGAACGGTCTGAGCGACGCGATTACCGTACCGATTTGTGCTGGTAAAGTGGTGCTCAACCAAAGTCTTGGAGAGGGGGTGGTAATTAGTAACGAATATAAGAGAACTGTCGCCGAATGCCCGAGTAGTAAAAGCATCCACGACGGAGACGACACCCCCACTATTGACACGCCTCCAGTCTTTGACAGAGCGTATAGCCCGCTCATTCGTCAGGCGATAACCCTCAAGTCGCCTTAAAGTGTACATAAACCCATTCTTCAGCGACGTTGCTTTGTAGACCCAGCTCGGATACCCAAAGACTGTTGCGCTCTTTCTATGGCTGGTGTCAAGTGCTACGAGAGTATGGTAGGTATCGAGAGTGGGTAGTTGGGAGTCTGGAAATTCAGTCTGAGTAGTACCAAGACAACTAAGAGAACTTACTCGGCATAACCTGGAATGTCGCTTCGGCTTTCTTTTGCAACTCTTCACGGAGCCCTTCGGGCATGAAAAAGTCATGTGCATGTTTCTGATATGCGAGGAGGTCCTCCCTGTGAGGTCCGATCGGGGCATACAGATGATATTGAAGCTACTCTAATTAGTATACGGTCAATGCTGCAACGACGCCAACTCACCGGTTGTCCAGGGGCAATAAAAGCTGTCTGCGACTGAAAGTAAGCAGCACTATTATTGGCAATGCTCGTATTGTCCTCGAGATAGGGATTATATTGTGTCGTCGCTGGTACTGCCTGCGTCACAGCCGACATCTGAAAAGGATCATACGCTAGATGGTGGTCTGAACCCGTGCCATCTGACTGAGAAACCTGTCAGATTTAGCATTCAGCATTCATTCCGAGTCACTTCGGACTGCCACGAAGAAAGGAGAGAATGTCTCAACTTACTGATTCAGCAGTTTCGTAACTTTGTGGAGTGAATTCTCGAATTGTAGCAGGATTGAAAGAGGCAGCCGGAGGTTCTGGTTGCGGATTGGGGGTAACTGTGCCTATGTCGTATTAGAATTGGATGATGCTAGAGAGGGGACTGCTACTTGCCACTGGCAATCCCACGAGGCGTGAAGGGTGCTGCACTGGCGGCTTGCGAGGATATGGTAGTCTTGCCAGGTAGTGGAAGTGTCGCTGGAGTAAATGATGGTGAGTCCACATTCAGCATCTTCTTCCTGGGCCAATAGTTAGTTCTGCTACGCATCATTTTATTTTTCCGAATTATCCTTGGAAGCTTGGTTGTCTCTGGCCTCCGATGAGCGATCCAGAGCTCCTGAAATCACCCCTTGTTGGCCGTGCAAGCCCACTCCGCGTGTTTTTTTACGTTCGAAACGGTTGAGTCGACGATTGTGACTGCTATGTTGACTTCGCCCTTTCCGGAAGAACTCCCGGAGTCGTCCAAAGAAACTGACGTCTTTCGAATTCTTAGGCGACAACTCTCCTATGGGGGACACCAAAACTTCCTTCTTGTGATTAGGTGTGTCAATCATTTCTGAATTACTCCCTGACATAAACTCGGGAATGTGGGTTGACGAAACGTAGTCGAGATCAAGGTAGTAGTAGAAGTGATTAAGCAGAAGGCAGAACAGAATTGTCGTGGCTGAAGCTCAATCGAAGTAGTGCTGAAAGTTGCTTGCGAGGAATCCAACGTGCCTGCCAATTCGAAGGGAAGACATCATTCGGAACGGGCAGCAGCGATGGGTTTGCCAGTCGTCCGCATCCAGACTTAGTTCCTCCGAGTAAGTGCGATAAAGAGTTAACACTTGACTTGATTGAAGGCTCCGACATAGAGGGTCTAGTCTAAAATTCCAGCATCCGGCTCATGGTATCGGTTCCTTCTACGGCATGGTTCCACAGGAAATATCATATACACTTACGTCTCTATTTGAGCAGAATGTGTCCTGTTCGGGTCATGGTTAAAGGCACAGCCCTGATCTTCATATCGACAATGTCCATATATCAATACGTTCCTGCACAGTGTTTCTTTCGCATTCTCTGAATCAAAGGGTCAGCGCCCAGGAGCCGTATAAAATCATCGCCTCCAACGTGCACAAACCTCGTCCTTTGGGTCTCGGGGAACTGGCAGGCTTCCGCAATTCCGGGGATGTGAATCTTGCGGTTGCCATCGTGTATAGAAATATTTTCGATCTTTCAGCTATCTTCCGCGCCCCGGTGTCACTTTACGAAGCCTGTACATCGATTAGCAGAGTCCTCATAGAAGTTTCGACCTCTCTGTATTGCACAAGGCCACCAAAACTTGAAAGCATTTGCTCAGACAAAGAGAAACCAGGCTGTGGAGAAGGCTTACTTGAACCTGGCGAACATTTCTTAAGGATATAGAGACTGATAGGTGGAGGGTCGCCCATCGAGTGATGACGAAATATCTTGTCCTAGGCCGTGGAGGACGCCCGGCTGTTCACAGTTTCATCGCGTTCGCAATCGAAGGGACCAAACGTAAGGATGGAGATGGTGATGTTCATTGATGAGGTGCGTACAATTACGCGGGGCCGTCTGCTTGGAACCGCGCCCGCGCCTCACTTGACTAGCGCCGGCGGAGCCCCCTTGCTTTTTATAAAGCCACTTCGTGGACCGTGCATGTGCTGCCTTCTCGACATACTTCGACATATGACGAAGTAATGCGACAGCTCGAGGACAGGTAACAACATCGACGTTGACAGCTTCTCATGTCTTTGAATGAACACTCCTCAACACGCTCGCTACCACGATCATTCAGAAGGGCCTATTTCTTTCCGATGTCTGCGTGAACAATCGTCGACTTTCCCTAGGACGATACACCTTCAATATGGCGGCACCGGAAACGGATATTACCCTTCTCTCTGAAGCGCAACAACTCGCCTTGCAGCAATATACCTCAGTTACCGATCAGGATGTTCAGGCGGCAATACCGCTTCTGCGAAGATCACAGTGGAATGTTGAGGTATGTCCATGCGCCCCCAGTTCCATGGTGTTGCGCTGGACAAATACTAATCGTGTGTCAGATCGCAGTTGCAAAGTTCTTTGACGGAGAAGGTCCGGATCTGGTAGCAGAAGCTCTCGCAGCACAGAACATTCCTCCACCAAGAGCTCCGAGGCAGGAAAATTTACAGCAAAGTCTACTTCATGGGCAGATCAATGCTTTACGGGAACAGGGCCGACCTGATGCCGCACCTCGAATCGTCCCACAACCAGAAAGTCAGGCGATCCCGCAACCATCCATTATACTCGCCATCTTGTTCGCACCCTTCAGAGCTCTCTTCAAAGTCATTACTCTTCCTTTCGGATTTTTCGCCTACTTGTTCCCATTTCTACGGATATTCCCAAGAAACCCTACCACAGGAACGCTACGAAGAGTGAACACGAGCGGGCGGCGGCCACTGTCCCCGGCAGATGCATCACAGAGAGTTCAGCGCGAATTTGCGGAGGAGTACGGAGAGAACGAGTTGCCCTGGACGAACATGGGATATGCGACGTCGTTAGACCATACCAAGCGAGAATACGGCTTCCTGCTTGTCGTGCTAATTTCGCCCGAACACGATGATACCACAACCTTTTGTCGAGATGTTCTTACGAATCCGGAAGTGAACGCCTTTCTCCAAGATTCAAATAACATGATCAGACTTTGGATCGGGGACGTCCGTGATGCGGAAGCGTATCAGGTTTCTACAGCTCTAAAGTGTAATAAATTTCCATTCACGGCATTGATTTGTAACACTCCAGAAATTAGTTCAACGGCGATATCGGTGGTGTCGCGTCTTGCTGGGCCTATGGAACCGACAGCCTACCTAGCCAAACTTCGCAGTGCTCATTCCGGACGTATCTCACAACTAGAGACCGGACGAGTGGCTCACAACCTTCAAAACTCTGAACGAAACCTCAGAGCAGAGCAGGACTCAGCCTATGAGCGTAGTTTAGCACAGGACCGAGAGCGGGCAAGACAGCGAAGGGCGGCAGAAGCAGAAGCTGTCAGAGTCGAAAAGGCGAAGCAAGAAGAGGAGGCAAATGCCAATCTGCTAGCGGCAAGGAAAGAACAGTGGAGGAGATGGAGAGCCTCAAAGGTACATTCAGAGCCTGGTCCGGAAGAGAAAGAGGTTGTCAGGATAGCATTGAAGATGCCTGAAGCCGCACGGGTGATGCGCAAATTCAGAGCTAGCGACCCGATGGACGAGTTATACGCATTTGTCGAATGCTACGAATATATCAAGGATGAAGCGAGTTCAGAAAAAGCACCCGAGAAACCGCGAAATTACGACCACCAATACGCTTTCAGAATTGTATCAACGTTACCACGAGTAGTATACGATATCAACGGGGGCGGAACTATTGGGGAGAAAGTCGGCAAGAGTGGGAATCTAATCGTGGAATCGATCATTGACGACGACGAAGCGGTTGATGAGTAGATTAAAATGACGGATGATGGCGTTCGAGGTATAGATGGATTTATAACTGTAAAGTAGGTTTCCTGGATAGATAACCAATAAGGCTTTCTGCAAGATTGCTCCCTCTCTCGCGTGGGGCCTTTCCCGAAGCTTATCGCGCCTTCCGACTCTGGCCTTCAACGTCAAACCCAAGGTCGAGACTCATCTCATAGCCCACGTTTAATGAAGTGCACACCAGGGCACTATCCCCTTCGGTTGTTCTCAAAGTTTTCTCTCATTCATCAGACCACGCTGTGGGAAGCGGCCCTGTGTAGACGGAACATACTACCTTTTTTAGGGCGATGTCCCGGGTTATAGTCTGACCGAGTACGGAGCATTATACTCACGTCAGCGAGAGACGGAGCCTTACTCACGCGCCGTGGAAGACAGCGCTGTTCATCAGCGTGAATAGACATTTACTGTTTTCCGTTAATAGTTAAGAATCATTCACGTTTTCAATGTAAAAGGATGCAAGCTAATTCAATTAAAATAGGTTCAATTTTTTTGGTATTTTATTCCTGTGATTGGCACCAGGGTGTCAAGAATATGGCTTTAAGGAGTGATGCCATGTAATGCAGAATCAGCAGCCACCTACCTCTTCAGTCTACCAACCACTTGGAAGTAGAATGAGGTACGACCTCCTCACGTCTCGATTTTTTTGGTATTTTATTCCTGTGCATGACACCAGGGTGTCAAGAATGTGGGTTCAAAGAGCGATGCCAAGTATGGAAGATTAGCGGCTACCTCTTAAGTCTACCAACCACTCGGGGGTAGCATAAGAAACGACCTCCTCGCCCATAAGATCAGCAATAAGATTATACTCCACAACCCTAGCAAATAAGGTATTCATCATGAACAAGCGGTTAACCTCCCCAATCTTGTTCGCTAAAGCGAGGTTTGGAATCAAGGCGCGTGCCGCGATCTCCAACTCCTGATGAGTTTTCTTCATCCAAGCGAGATCTTCGCCCTGGAGTCTATGGGTTGCGGCGGAGACTGTCACGGGTGGAGCAACGACAGGACCGTGGCTGATTCGAGTGCGCTCGACGAGTGGTGCTGTAGAAGCGATCGCGGCCTCGATGGCTTCACTGCTGGGCGGGTTTTCGGGGGCAACTGTGATGAGACAAGTTGAGCAGCTCCAAGTGGTGTCGATGCGGATTGGGGCTTCGGCTAGGGTGACCTCTTCATTGTTGAGGACAGTTTGGTTGCCTCCTTTGTGGCAGCTGGCGTGGATAGTGGCAGACTGGCTGCACCGGCAGGGACGGTAGAAAACATATGTTTGGCACATGATGCTTTTACTTGTGGTGATTTGAGTTTTGTGAGGTGTGTGTGTTTGGAAGATAGAAGGGAGATCTGGTTGATGATAAAACGGATTTTCCTTGGGATTATGACATTATTTATAGCTCTGTCAAGCTGCTGTTCACACTCTCAAGTACAATTGAATAACTTTGAGTCAGTTCGTATAGACCTAAGGAAAGAAGACGGATCCAAGATTCAAATAATCGAAACAAAGGAAATCGATGAATGTTATTGTTGGGTCACATACTGTACTTGTGCTGTTTTACTTGGCAAGTACCCAATATCTACTTTCTTTCACTAGCTCTTTATCTATAAACAAGGTATTCTACACCTTCGCTTTATGCTCACACTTGTGGCGAGAGCTCTCGTCGAAGATCGAGCGGAGAAACAGCCTGGTGCTCCAATTCCCTTTGGAAAAGCACTTAAAGACTAGACATATCTGAGGATTGACCTTGAATCCACCAATCACGCATCCCCACGAACACGAGGCTTATTCAATGACAATGCGTTAATAAGCACTGTTTGTGCTACAAAAAATCTCCTAACAAGCAGAATCGTGAATGAGACCTCATTCTATCAACCTTACCAACCAAGCCTAGTTAACAGGGAACATAAAAGTCGCCTTTTGCTATGTAGTATAGACGTTTTTCTATGTAGCATAGAACCCCCCACATAATACAAGTAATTACCGTACAAACTACGGGCGCAACTGTGACGCTTCTCAAACCAACTATGTAACTCCTACCTTGCCGTTGCTACCTCGCCGTCGCTATATTGTGTATATATATACTCAAAAAATCGTGGTGTTGTGGAATTGCAAAAAACGCTCTGTATGCTACAACTCAATTACACCCTACCAAAACAACTATATATACTATAATTACACTACTCCTTCCGTTATTCTCGCTCCTATTACGTATCAACCTCTCCTTCCGTATCTTGTGTATGAACCTTATACCCTCTAATTGATCGTGGTAATCTTCCTTGGGAATCTAGTCCATGCTATCTAAATTGGGAATTAATTATAGGCATGCCATCTACTCCTAACTACTAAGAATCTGTTACCGATTCTCCCTCGGCGTCCTGAGTGTGTACGTCAATTCTACTAATTTGACTGCGAATTCGTAGTGTTATGTGGGAATATATATTTGTGTAGCTAGAATTACCTCTTCCTTACTATATAGCGGCGAGGTAGGAGTTGGAGTTGCATAGTTGGTTTGAGAAGCGTCACAGGTGCGCCCGTAGTTTGTACGGTAATTACTTGTATTAAGTGGGGGGTTCTATGCTACATAGAAAAACGTCTATGCTACATAGCAAAAGGCTAAAAGTCTACCAAGGGCAAGGTGACATGGAGTTATGAGATTCTCTACAAGGGTGTAGTTAAGCGAAAGCGACGCCTATGACAAGCAGATCTTCAAAGCACATCAATTAACCCCCTAGCTCGCAACTACAGTACAACCTTATCGTAAACCGCATCGCTTAATCCATATCTGTACCAGCATCGGCAATGAAGCCCACAATGATACCAAAATAGGATAGATGGAGCGATACGCCCGAACGTCGACACTGCGTCTTACGAATTGTCGTCATGTAAACTGTAATCTAATCAGCTTTTTATCATCAGGCATGACACAGTCTACCAAAAGTAAAATTGAGAGTTGTCGATCTCGTAGAACATGCAGGCATGAGAAATAGACAGGTAGAATGAGGCATGAGATGGATCATATATGGTTGGTCTTCACATGCAGAGCTTAATAGAAAATAGACTCGGACGTTGTGAATTGTCGCTACTCTAGAGATTCCAGACTGGAGCGCAAGGGAAGAAAGGGCTAGTCTAATTGATGTTTTGTATTCATAACAGCGCTTGATTTGTTTCTAACCAACCTTCCATTCGTTCCTCGAAACAGTCGGTACAAGTGTGATCCCCCTTGCTCCCATCCAGATGCATCAAAACGCCAATAAGCAAGTGCCGAAAACAGGCCCGACCAGTATCAGTACGATTAGTAATTATCATCTTCATTCTCGTCTGATCCAGTCCCTTGTCTATCCTCGAACTGCATGAATGTAGCCGCATTCGCCTCGTCGCCTATGATATGGTTCCATTGTCGCTCTACATTTTCCAATACATGGTCGTCAAAGGACAGATCAAGAGACGATCCATTCTTCTCCTCTTGATCGTAGTACAATGTGTACAAGAGCTTGGGTGGATTTTCCTCCGCGATTTTGGCAAATGTGGTTAGAGCAGCCTCCAGGATGGCCTTACTAGACGTCGAGCAGAGAGTTGTCGCGTATAGAATACCTGTAAAAGAATTAACAGAAAGATCGGAAGAGATGAGTTTGGGGCAATAGCGAGATGTAAGAGCATTATCAGACTGGAAAATTATATCGTCAAGATAAATCAGACAATGTAGATAAGTTTTGTAAAATAATCATCATGTAATGCAATGAGAGACAATGGGGAAATGATGGAATGATCTTACATTGGTCGTTTGGACATTCACCTGTCTCACTGGAGTGTACCATTATATACACCGGATTCGTCTGACTGGAGTTCTCGACCTGAAGTGTGTTTGGCGGGAAGACCACGACGGACACAGCAGCTAGCGGGGAGCCTTCCACATTGCTTTTGAATATCGACGGTAGCGAAGACGAAATCACTGAGATAGCTTTTGAAGCTACCTTTGCGATTGAAATTTCTCCACTTTCGGCATCATGGACATACAGCTTCGTACTGACGATCTCGCCGTTGGTAAGCGACAATTGGAATGGCGGTTTGTCACCACTGTTTGAGCAGTCATCTTCAGACTCAGTGATGCCAGTACCAAGGACGTATACACCGCCTCCCACTGCACCAGCTCGACAAGCAACCTGTGAAATTTCTGCACCTCCACCCCACTTTGGTAAAACAGCACCAAACCCTGGTCCAAAAAGACCTATAGATGTGAGGTGCCGTGCTATTCGTGGAAGGGCCCATTTCACAGTCGTTTCTCCTGGAGAGTCAAGCGACAAAGCCAGGGCTGTGATAACGGTCTGGAGGTGAGTCGGGAATTGGAACTTCGTAGATAGGAAAGATTCCAAACTATCGTTTGCGTGAGATTCCCAGATATCTGGTTGATCCTGGTAATCCACAACGAATTTCAGGAACTTCATCAAATTCCGCTTGGCTCTGTTATCGATGTTCTTGTCTTGGAAGATGTCCTCTCTTCCATTCGGCAAGCGATTCAGCGCACCTGCTTCTCTATCATATATCCACCAGTTTCCAATTGCCTGAAATTCAAGCTGCCTGTAGACCTTCGACGAAACAAGCTGCGAAAGGAGCTTCGACTTGGTATATATTATCTGCGGCGATAGTGTGAGGGTATAAGCTCTGGAGAAGGAGAGCTTTGGCGATCCTTCCGCGGTATCCTCTTCTGCCTTCCACAAAGTCGCATTTCGGAATGGCGTTTGATTGGGAGCTATGCTTGCGTCAATACTGTTGCGAAGTACAGCGGCGAAAAGAAGGATTCACCTTTTCCAAGCTTCTCTATCCACTCATCTACCTCCTGCAGGCTGAAGGCAGCCTCGGACCCTCCATAGTACTCATTCTGATCGACGTGAAGTATCTTCTTGTCCGACCGAGACAATGCCCTTCAAAGGAAACTGAGTCAGTCAGATTTGGTCGACGCTTTTCGAGCCAAGGAGTATTTACAGGGCGAGCAGTGAGTTCTGCAGTCCCGTCCCTGATATCACGACATCCCAATTTGTGTCGCTCAGAGCTTCCATGTTGCGGAGTTGAGGAAATGGTCGGCAGGGGAGGATCGAAATTATTGTTAGCGCGATCACGGATGCGCTAGTCCTAAATCGGTAGCGAGCTCTTTCATCTTCAAATTTTCGGAACAAGAATTTCTTCTTCCTCATCCGTTCGACCAAACTCACAACTCTATCTTCCTCTACGAGTTGTGTGTATGAGCATCCTTTCAGTAGGATTCTCGATGTCGGACGGCAGACCAATCTCGCGTCCTGTATCTACTGCTCTGGAATCTCTGATCTGAAGGAAGCGGTTCGTAATGGACGATACACTTCTTTTCGCCGTGTTGTATCTTGTTCGATTCGCAAATGTCGTCCTTTCTTTTGATCTGCTGAGCCGATCAATATAAACGGCTATCGTAGACTGCGTTTCTTTAGAACATCCGTACTGTCGTCTTGCGAAAATGGCCCACTTCAACAAGTCTAACGTTGATCTCAAGATGTGGCTCTAGGAAGGATGTCTGTGGTTCTCGTATATTGGCCTATATCCAAGCTACAATTGGTTTCCTTTTACGCGAGAAATAATGCCTGGATATTCTTGAAGTGTCATCCTGCCTAACTTTACACTATGTTGCTCATGGCGTAAGATTTGTGTATGCCAGCTGTGTACTCAAGAAAGTACTATCGATCTCTCCGGGTACGGAGACTCTATAGCGTAATTCGCGTTTTAGGATTGGGCCTTGAGGCTCTCAAACGAGTATCCAAGTATGAATACACACTCGGAAAGGAGAAACTTGGAAGTCCATGTTTAAGATTGCAGTAGCTCTTCACTGTACCTGCGCAGCCATTTCCTATTACTGTTCGAATCGGAAGAATTCTACGAGGTCTTGGCGACTCTCGGGTGTAATACTCGTCACGTAAAATTCTTGGGCCGTCTTCAAAGCATTCTTTCCTCCGTAAGCCAGCCGTCGAGATGGCCTTCGCCCATTCGATAGCATGGCGAGATCCGGACAGTACGTGAGTTTTGTTGCAATTCGCAGGCGGCCGCACACTTCCTAGAGGTTTGACTACATTGGGTATTTTGCGATTGAGGTTAAGAGACCCGGTCAGTTGGGATTCCACTTGTCAGCTTCCTGTTGCCATGCCGCGCTTACGGCTGGTAGTCTCATTGGCTAGTGAGGCGCGTTGAGAATCGGTGATAAATCGCGGCCGCATACTCTGGTACACGCAGGTTATGCGCACCTTCGGGCGTCTCTTCCGCAACAAGACCGATTATTTGACGGACCTTATTCGAGAAGTGGATTTTGAGACGCCTCGCAGCAATAGCCGAGCCACTCCTTCCGTGCTTACTTCCTCTCTCCAACATATATTTCCAACTCCACAAGAGTTTACTGAAAGCCGCTGGGCTGCGGGCATCACCTGCTCTTCCTAGAAGCTAGAACAAAGGCGGGTCTGAGCAGGATTTCGGCAAGTGAGTTGACACATCTCATTGCGTAGGCTTTGCCAATAAGTAACCCCAAGTAAAGAAAGGATTTGTGAATTCGTGGGCAGACTCTATACGACTAGCGATTGGGCCGTTTGCAACATTTTAAGGTTCTTACTCCTCTTTCTGTTATCTACTTCAAAGTACGCATCATTTGCTTGGCTCCGTCTCCAACGTGAGTTGGAAGTCTTTTTTAACGTAACGTTTCTTTTGATCGGAGTCGCCGATGTCGGGTTCATCAGGTACCATCCAAAGATCCACGCACCCGTGGTATAATCTCATGGCATCGTGCCTGTTTGAGAATTACTGCAGTTGTTCGTTGCATATCGACCTACCACGCGGCCGCGAATCGCAAGCTCGCGGGATTGTCCCCTTTTAGTCGACGCAGTTGAGGCTGTTGTTGACTTAATGGGAACATCAGGAGGTCTTGTTGCACATCGCAAGCGGCCGCTGGTTCTTAAGCTTCCCGCCAATGACTTAGCTATCCCAGCAAAACATTTGTCAAAACTTCTAAGGAAGTTTATTGCAACTTTATTGTTGCTTACTAGCTAAGAGTTGTTTACCAATACTTGTTAGAAGTGCGGGAGTCCCTTAAGGTACGGGAGTCCAGTAGCATGTAAGCATTTAGTCGATGGCTCAAAGAAAGCTCATAGTTGCTGCCAGGACTAGCTCCTCCTTGCCTCACCGCCACATAATCCAACGACCTCCCATCTCCATCTACCTTAAGCGAGGGGCAGTGACTCCTCTACCTCGAGCGCTCGACTGTTTATGTTGCACATCGCGATTGTGGTATAAGGCTTTATTCTTCTATTACCCTAATGTTCTCTCCTACGCTAGCAATCCTATACTTAACACATAACAGCAAGTCTAATATGTTAGGCTAAGAGTAGGAAGAAGCCCTTATACCACCATCGTGATATGCAAGAAAAACATTCGAGCGCGCTGGTGGGAGGATATCTAAAGTCTATGTCGTCCATGAAGATACTCATCTTGTCTCGCTTACACCCAGACAATCAAACATACTTGATACGACGTGGAGTATGTGACTTCCCGAACAGATACTTCTCCTACTATCTACATATAGACGAAGTAGTCATGCCAGGCGCTCTTTTGTTTTTATTAGCTGTAGTCCGGGTGTAGAAACGGTTCTGAATCATTCCCAGCGACTAGTTTTGATGTTTGAGTCAGATATACAGCGGTAGAACTAATAGACAAGCTTCTGCTAGTATCTAATCTGTAACAACCTTTCCCTCGAGTGAGTCATCCGGAATTGGCTCTTCATCCACCCGCTTTCGTTTTCCTTCTTATGGGCAAAATCCAGGTTGCACTCATTACGTATTCTTAGAGCTCCAGGACCAACTACATTACATTTCTTCAGCCTATTTCTTTGCGGCTTCTGTTGAGAATCTAGACACAAACGATTGATAATGACTAGAGACTAAAGCGCTTCTCCAGCGTCAAAGTCGTGGATCTCAGAACATAAAAGCAAAGTCTCACGCTGTCTATCTTCCAAATACCAGTTCTCAGACATGGTTTCATTTCCCTGATCAGTGACTCTCCACATTTAGTCTATCTTTTTTCCCCGTTGGCTCGAAGTAACTTCCCAAAGGATTTGGATGGCACACTTTTCATACCTACGCGACAGCGTTTCAATCTGAAAGCACTATTATCCAAAGCTCAGCCGTCCATTCAGGTCAATAATTCCCAAATGACTATCATCTCATCAAATCCTCTTCTCAGAAGTATTTACGCTGTTTCCCATTCCCCTCCTATCCCATCCCACGATCTCAAATCCGTCACTATCTCCCTGAGCTCCGATCTCATCAACACCCACGTTTCTCACACACGGTAAATTCACGATTGCTGGTACTTTTCCTCCAGCATTAAATCCTGCGAAACAGAACAGTAATTCAACAGCTCAGAAAGCCGAATTGATAACGCATCCGTGAAGACCTACTAGGAAGCTTATAGTTAGCCGTACCTCTAGTCAGATTACTCGGAAGTCATTGATCAATGACTGTACCACCTACACATCTGTCCAAACCGCAGTTTCAGTTGTAGCAAAACATCGCGTTTCGGTTTCGTTCCTCACAAAGAAAGCTAAACGACTGTGAGAAGCCCCTATGGAGACTGTTTCGGTATCCCTCGTATCTCTCATTACTCAAGGTCTCGCAAATGATATGCGCTCTGGCAAACAGGAAAGAATTTTTCGTGAGCTAGATATTCGGTATTGAGTTGGTAAATTGAACTACGAGTAGTGGTACCAGTGTATTCACATATTAATCAGATTAATCACGTTAATCAAATTAATCATGATTAGATTAGATTAGATTTGATTAATGACTTTCCTTAATTAGATTTGATTAATCAAATCGATTAATCAAATTAATTAATATACTATAAATAGATATATAATACCCCTAAATTATACTTACTAAGTATAATCCTACCTCTCTAATTAGCTCGGCTAGTATATTAGTTATATTAATCATATTAATCAGATTAATCAAATTTATCATAATTAGATTAGATTAGATTTGATTAATCTGATTATTTAGTTGATTAGATTTGATTTAGGGTCGTTAATTAAATCAAATCTAATCATTTAACACACTACGGTGGTACTATTATTATTATTGCAAAGCGGGGTTTATACATTTGACGATGTGAGGTCTTAGTATATATGTCTCGAACTCAATATCAAGCACTCGAGAAGGTTCGTCATTTCAGTCTAGTTGTTCGGAGAAAGGAAAAATGCTCTACCAACGGAATAAGTACCCCGTCCGATATCACCCATCTACATAATCCACCTTATAAGTTCCCAAAACCAATAAATCAAATGCTAAGACTCCATCATCCTCAGCTATAACCACCTTCATAAAAATGGCACCATGACAAGTCCAACATCGAAACCCTACCATATTCTCGCCCACCCAATTCTCCGATCTGCCCACTCTCAAAGCGCCGCACCCACCCCGAACAGCGCCAGTCCTCAAAGTTGCGAAAAAGTGGTAATACAGAATCTCACGAGCTGTGTACGTGTAGTCAGCTAATAGCCCACTCCTCCCCATCAACCCTATCCCCAAAATTGATTCTGTCTACCTCACATAACCCATCCATCACAGTGCGATGGACAGTCGAGTAGATGAGTATAAGTAAGTATGAAAGACGAGGAGGCGAGATGAGAAAACCCAATATCTCTAGATCGATATTATCTGCATCAACCAAGTGGAGAAAACCATCAGATCAAGATGACAGCGACTATATACAAACAAACAGAAAGTGTCTATATATAGCTAGGAGAAAAAAAGAGATACTAGTCCCAAGGCGATAAACTTCATCAAGAATGAGATATTGAGACTAGAGGACTTTGACTCGCTCTGTGATCGCTCCGAGGTGGGCGAAGAATAGCCTGCTATTTTACATTTAATGCAACAAAAAGGTTTTCGAGATGTCGGTAAGGCCTTCTGTTCGCTTACGTGGCAAATTGAAGTATGAGCCCACGATCCCGTCTTAAGCAGAGTAGTGAAATTGTTTCGTTTGTTGATGAGTTTCCTTTGGAGTCTAGAAACACAGGACTCGCTCGGAAGAACGTCGAGAAGATGGACCAGGCATGCATTCTATAGGGCTGCTCCATTCCCGTAGTCTTGCGTACGTCAAAGGAACCAAAAATCAGTATAAAATCTGAAATGGAAAACGTTTGGGCGGGCACCACTAGAAATATTCAATTGCGATGAGAGCGAGATACAAGAGAATTAGAAGGCCAAGAATCTAGCTGCCACCGCAGATAGCTTTCATGAAGAAAAGCCGCAAAGGGAAAACACGCGCGCGAACGACAGTTTTATCGAAGTCTCCTCATTGGACATCGCTGGCTAAAAAAGCACTATGTGATGGCCTCTGCAAGAAATACTACTGAGAACCATGTCACAACCCGGAATACTTCGAGCCCTTCAACTGACGAGGACCGTGAGCGTGGGGAGCTCCCAACGATTAACTCTACTACCTGGAACATATTATATTAGTCTCGGCTCGATTCGGAGATAGCAAAGAATCCCGAGCCTGACTATTATGAATTTCTTGAAGAGGTGTATACCTATGGCATGATGGACTGTGAAGCTGTGATATACTAGGACGAGTAGTGAAGCTACCCTGATACATCTTTTTGAGATTAAATAGTACCGTCGACTGTGTCGGAAAGAAATTGGGACTTGAAGTCGAAAGATGGAAGAGATACCGTGAAGTATGCTTCCTTGCGCTTTGAAGTGAAATGACGAATGATTGATGTCAGGTTGATAAGGAGAGCTTGCAGACATAGATGGAGAATCGCAGGCATCTGATTAGTCAGCACTGTAGCTAGAGCTCGGGCTCGTGCGCTATATACTAGCAAACCCTCTAAAGGAGATCAGCAGTCTAGAACACAAACACTATATAGAAAAGTGCCTAAGACAAATAAATTTTGGCGAGATCAAGTATCTACGTGCACTTGAAAATATTGTGATACATATGTACCTCAGAAGATGTCTGCATGACTATACGACCTTTCTACGGCCGTTAGAATATAAAGATATGTCATTAGAAAAAGGCAACACAGCCTACCCGCCAGCCGTGAAGCTATTGAGACTATTCCGTCAGTATAACAATCGTATCAGCTGACTAGACCAGCGAAACACAAAGAAAACACAGAAGGTCGCCCCCAACAAATCGCAGACAGCCTTCCAAAATTTCTTACAATCCCACATCTTGGGTAAATCCAGAGTATCTCTCGGGTATTAACGTATATTGAAATGGAAAGCCCAAGGTAGGGTAAATTAAAACTCCAAAAATTGTGAGCCGCGAGGCTATTCCATCTTCCAGCCGTGAGGCCTATTTTCTTCACATCCAATACATGGTTGGATATCACACTAGTTGCCCAGCAAGCTCCTTTTTCTTGGTCGTGGGACCTTTCAGTTGGCCTTCTCGATTTGGAATTCCAATATTCCACTGCTAGAAATTATCTCCTGTGGTGATGTCGCCTGCTGGAGCTTCCAGAGCTCTCATGGTGTCGATGCCTGTGCCGACCACCAGAGCCACTGTGTTCCAATTGTTGTTCCATCTCCTCCACTCTCGCTCGATACGTCCTCACGATATCCCTTATATGTTTTATTCTGTCGAAATCCACCTCGAGCTCGTCAATCTGCCGCAAGATGTCGTGAAACCGGGCTATTTCCTGATCTGCCATCTCAATTGCATTGCCTGCTCGATCATATTGCTGCTGAGCTACGCTCGCCGATTGTTCAGAGAGATATTCTAATCGCGCTTGGATTTGTTGCATGAGGCGATCGAAATGGCGGCCGAGCGCGGCAAGAGAGGAGCCGTCCAGAAGAAGAAGACCTTGGGAGGATGCGCGAGATGCTGCTCGAGAGGAAGAGGAACCGGCGGTGGTGGCAGCTTGCTGCTGGTGATGTCGTAACAAGGCGATCTCGTCGTTGGTTAGACCAAGTTGTGTATCTGGGACCGAATTGGCTGGTGATGCCATCGCGGCGGATGTGCGTGATTTTGTATATGGATTGGCGGTAGACGGGGTATGGGTGTCAAAACAATAGACAAGGACAACGACACCCTCACAGAGAGCTGTGAAGGTGCTGTAAACTTCATGGTAATTGAGATAGGAGTTGGATCATTGCCACAGCTCCTCTTGATGGCCGGTGACGGGCGGTCGTTGGGAGGAGGAAGGGTTTAAAGCAAAGCGAAAATAGCCAAAGCAACCACAATGCGCCCCAAGCCGAAACCGACGTTGGTTTGGTTCGCTGGGTACGACGACGGGACTTTGCCTTCTTCTTTGCTTTTAGCAAAAGACGCAGTTTGATTGTCAGCTGCGCGGCTTGATCCCGTTCTGCGATCCCGTCTATGGTAGTTGGGCGGTGTATTATATGTCTGTTTGCCAGGATGATCCTGTGTTTGGCGCTTTAGGAAGGAGGATAGCGCGAATGTGCGAATGTGATTGTGGACGGTGGTGGCAGATGTGAGGGCGTGAGGGTGTGAAGAAAAGGGCAATGGGAAGCACCGGTGCTGCGATAACGAAGGTCGTAAGGGAGCATTCGTGGGAGAGCTGGTGAAGAGTGATGATAGAGCCAAACGTCCGCCGGCGAGTAAGAAGGTGTAACTATTGGCTTGATAGACGCTGTGCTGGCGACTCGGTCGGTCAATGCGAGATGGTACTTCGAAGTCGTTCTGCAGGCGCAAATCGAAATCTGGGCGCCTATCAAATGGGAAGAAACACCTGCGTACCTAGGTACCTAGGTAGGCCCAATTGTGGAGCAGACACGATGAGGCTCTCGCGGATCGTTCATAATTAATTGTGCAGCTCTATGCATCGTGGACGCTGCGGCATAATTCGGCTCTATTTCAACGACGGTCGATCATATCTCTATTTCAACGACCGCCAGTACCACGATACTGCAACATCTTCTCCTTGTGTCTTCGCCCTCATCGCGAAATACCTACTACAACCCGATAACTCAAGGGCTCGCTAGAAGGCGCTCGCTCGCTCTGTCATGAGCGTCACGCGGAGGATGTGCGTCCGCAGCTTCTATCGGAAAAAAGAAAATCAATCTTCTCCCCTCATCCCTCACTGGACATATTTATATTGCTTTCTCACGGGTGATCCACGCCAGAACATCCATATTCTTCCACTGTGTCGCACACCATTCCTCGCCAATTCTGAGACTTTCTCTTACCGATGACGACTTCCCAGAAATTCCCAGAAACTGCATGTCTTCAGAAGGTGTTTATATATACCGTGGAGTTGTCTCAGTTCGAGTACCGAATCACATCGTGCAATTACGTCCCAACCTTATCAGTACAGCCCCCACGCTCTCTTTGATAGCGGCATGCAGAAGAGGATCTGATGATCCGATATTGGTTTACGCTGTATGGGGGATAGTCGCCAGGGTTCCTGAGCACTGCACTCCAGTCGACACCCCGCAGCGAGATACATGAATCCCCGCATTAACTCAATGTTGGGATGACTCGGATGTGCGTCCCATTGGGCCGGTACTCTTTGAAGACGGGAATCTACATAGGAGTACATGAAATACTCTGTACCTGACTTACCGATCTACAGTGAAAGCAGCATTCGTTCTCTTCGAGTCGTCGTACATGTTACCACTCGATGTACTGTGTTCGTGCAGTGTTTCTTGCCGCTGTTTTTGTTATTTGCGAGCGTGAAAAGCCTCGTCGTCGATCATTTATTAGGCGGTGTCTGCCGAGAATAATTCATCTATTCTATCTTGACAGTAGCGAGCTTCCGAGAAGATCCCTTATACAATGTTCGGAATTCTCTTCCTGCGCTTGAAGCGTCTTCTTGTTTGCACTCATTTGCACTTGTTTGTCAAGCTAGTTTCCAGTCTCAAGAAACAGAATGCGTTTGATTGCAGTTGTCGGGTTTGTTCTGAGTTGTGTTCATCTAGCCCCTGCAACTATCCTCGAAAATGGACAGGTCCGAATCACAAACTATCCCAACACTGTGGTTGATGCATCCGCATATGCATTCCAAACATACTCAGCTAACGCCTCCGAGATATCCTATAAGGGTAGATGGGATTCAAAGCATCTAAGTTGGTGGTCGTGAGTTGAAATTTCTCCGACTTCGGATAAGCGAACCAAGTGACACGAACTGACTAAATTTAGAGCACCTGGGCTGAAGTTTGGATTTACTGGCAAGGAAGTTGCCATCACATTTGGCCCGTTGACCACAAATACAGTCTTGATTGCATATCGAATTTCGGGTCAAGACTGGCAGTTCACAAATATCACAACAAGCGCAACGCATCTTCTAGTCGACGCCAGTACGCCAGGAATCAGCCTCACTGGTCCGATTAGTCCGTCGACATTCGAGCTACGCGTCACGAATTGGGCTTATGGAGTCCAGATTGATTCAGTGCATGTATCTCAGGGAGAAAAGCTCATCAAAATACCCGATTTCGGACGAACTATTGAGGTTATTGGAGATTCCCTTTCATCCGGAGACTTCGCCACCTTTGAAGGCCTCTCAAGTCATGCATATGGCTTAGCAGCTGGGCTTGGAAATACGGAATATTCCATTACTGCATATCCAGGTATCTGCGCCTTTGACAAAGAATGCTGGGGGAATCCCAGGGGCATGTTCCATCAATGGTGGTATACATCCGACGTATCTTGGAGAGCACAGCAAATCTACGGTGAGAAGCCTGAGTTGTGGGACTTCTCAAAACATGCAGCTGCAGATATTGTGGTGATCAACCTCGGAACGAATGATGCGAATGCACACAATGATGTCAAATCCGACGGATACGTTGCTCAATATACCATGCTTATCGAAGGCATCCATGCCGTGTGGCCCAACGCCCAGATCATCCTCATTGTAAGAATCCTCTGTACCAGTGTCTCCTCGTCCGATTGCTCACACTCAATAGTCCATCTGGAACGGCTTCTACGCAAACGGAAACAGCTACGCTCAATCCGGCGCATGGTATCCGGAGATCCAATCTATCCATCGCTACTTTAATTCCCCAGAATATCTCGCAAACCCCACACTCTACGACCACGCGACAAATACGACGTACAAGTCGAACTCAACATCAGAGCCTTTCGTGTCATATTTCAACACTACGGGAATCATGCAACACAACGACATTGCTCCTCAGTGGCATCCTACAGATGTAGGTCATATTAAGCTTGCCAGTCATTTGATGCAGTATATCAAGATCAGGTTTGGGTGGGAGTTTTATGCTACGGGTCCTGAAGTGTATCATCAGACTGAGTATTGGAACGATCAGGACAGTTATTAAGCAGGATGAACTAGCTCGCTGACATTCGTTCCGATATGCATTGCTGGTCGATATCATTTGGGAAGAGGGTTCCATCGATAAATAGGAGCGGCTTGGTTTCGAGGTACCGGCATCTGATGGTTGCCCTCGTGAGTAAATCGTTATATAGAGCCTCCTCATTGCTAGATTCTTCACATTCAAGAGACTAGTAATTCATCGCATTGCGTCATCGCAAAACAGAGAGTCGACCGCAGTCCTCTCATTCTTTCTTGTCTCCTCAGTACTTTCATCGATTCATCCCGTCGCTAGGCGTCAACACCTTCTCTTACGAATCTCGCTTCCTCAGAAAATTTATCAATGTTGCTGCTCTATGCTCAGAGCGAAATCTCGCGTGTTTGTGAGACGCTTGTCTCACGTTATCAATCACCTACACGCTACTTTGCTCGATCTACTTGAGAGGATCGATGTCGACCCTCCCTAAAGCATTAGAGAGAAAGCAGGATGAGATACGCAGCCTAAAGGTCTGCTCATCTTGTGATAATCTATTCAATTTTGGGAAGATTTACTACTACTATGTGCGCATTGAAGCACTCACAGCCACCAGATCAACGCGCGGTTTCTCCAAGTTTGGGCTCTTACACACGCGTACAATAGATACAAGTATGAGAAGCACCAACCAAAGCTACACGGGGTCTCTGCTGTAAATTCACAACGCACCAGATAATTCCATCTGCTCATCTCACGCCCGCAACCCACATTCAGCCCTACACACATCATCCAATAACTTCCTCTCCTCTCGATCCATCGCTCTCATTCGTTACCACCACACGCAAACTGATCCAGATCCTTTACTGTAGCACAGCCTCATAACCTCCATCTCACATCCCAACAGTCTGGTCGAACCACTAACATCCCATCCCGCAATCCTTTCGCTGGCTAACGCTTGTCCAATCAAGTCAAAAAGTCACGAATTCTCAATTGGCCAATCAAATGCTTCAAATCATGAAACACCACAAAATGGCCTAATCAGGTAATCCCCATCACGGAATAACTCCCATCGCATCCCACCACTCGCACCCAAGAAAAAAACCTCATCAATCATCCGTCAGAATCCCCAAACAAACTCTCTCTCACCAAAATCGTACATGCAAGGGCCGTTTTAACAACCATCTCTCACTCGTCTCAAGTCCCGACCCTGAAACCAAACCGCGGACCGTGCAACATCCGTCCTGACCATTTCGCTCGCTTAGCCCCCCTAGCTCCCTCGTTTCAGCCCGTTCTGCATGATCGCCACATGGATGAGCGACAAGACTCGCACTAATTCCCTGCTTGGTGTGAAAGCAGAACAAAAGCAAAGCCAAGCTAGGGATGGCGCCTGGTTATGCATATCTGTGGTAATCCTGGTAGCTGGCGTGTGGTTGAGAATTTCGGGCGCAGGGGAAACGGGGTTGGATCGTTGGGGAATGGAATGGGATGCGATGGGATGAAGCGCCCGCCCGCATGCAATGAGGATTGGAATTGCAGGTGAGGGTATTGTAGATGAGATGGTTTGGAGTCTTACCGCACTGGTGTTGAAGTGCGAGCGAGAGGGTATGGGATGGGGGGATGAGATGAGGTTGAAACGGTGACAGCTCGGGACGGATGAATTTCATCCAGCCTCGAATAATTGGGGACTTCATGATATGCCCGGGAGATCGGATGTCGTTGCTGGATTTGTGGTGAGGTACAGTGTGATACGGGATCGCATGGATGTATCGGAGTAGGAAAATTAGAGCGGAGGATTATTACCTGATTTTCCGAGAATCATATGATAAGTTTTGGAGATTATGAGGTGCTGGAGAAACATGTCATGCAATAAATATGATCTAAACGGGATTGGCGACGTAAGAAAGAGGATCGTGTGAACATATCTTCTAGAGTTCATCATGCCATAGGCTTAAGTTAAGGTTAATGGATGATCACGGAAATCATCTAACATAACATACCTGATTAACTCCTTAACTCCTCGAGGAATTTGAGTAATGGTACTCGTGGGGGTAGACAACAGTTCGTACCAATCTTTCCTCACTCTGGTAGAAGCAAGCACCCACGCAAGGAAGTATGAATAGCTTCAAACTATTCAAACCACCACCCCACGCCCCCCAACGATCCCAAAACACCAGACTCGAAAGTCCCACCTCACCTCATCCGAACTATCACCCACCACCATCAAACCGTCACAATCCCCTCCTACCACTTTTCCATTTCCCACCCGCAACGCAACACATCTAAATCCATCATTCAGGCACGGTCATCCGCCCGCCATCCGACACCATCCATACCTCAAATCATGCATGCGTACCAGCAATCATCCCCCAACTCAATACTTTGCGCCATGAGATGATCAAATCGTGGCATCGAAGAGTCCCCTCGGAGGAGGCATGAATTAAACAGGATCTTCAAAACAGCTGAGCGGCCTAATACACGCATCGTGTTCTAAAAATCGGAAACGGTGACAGCGGGTGGTTGTCTCGTCTAATATATCGTCAGGATTTTCTACGGAGGAGTAGAGGCGAGTGACTTGGAACTTGGATTAGCCTGATTAGGCGATTTTGAGATCTTGAACCAATCAACATTGAGACATATCTTTTATGGCATTTTTGATGTACCTAGGTAACAACTCGAACTTTTCAACGTATATTTTAGGGTTATATCCGTCGACTAGCTTAGGATAAAACGAATTGAGCTTTCTCTATGTTACTCTTGGCCATTTTTCTCTCTCTCGCCGCGCGATGTAAAATCCAACCTCACACCTCCAAGCCCAACCACAAACGCGCCAACCGCCCAAGAATCCTCTCCCATCTCCCATCTCCCACAACCCTCCCAATCCCAATCCCAACTCCCCGAGTCAAAACCCCTACCCTCTCATCCGATCATCCGACGAAAACCACATCGCCATCATCGCACCAAACCCCTTCCCTCCCCTCCTCACAACGCAATCCCATCCAAACCGCCATCGCCCTAAACCCCAGATACAAGGAGCATGCCCGCACCCCGCTGCACGGCCGTTAGCAAGCACCGTGGGTACGCTCGCGGCCTTAGCGAGGACATTCAGGGGTTAACCCGTTGAACACCTGGGCGCAAGCGAGCAACGTTCACCGTTGAAAGAACATCGGCCGGTGCGATGCGTGTGACCCTGAGTTAAGATAAGGCTTAATACTCTCTCAACTACGGTTCCTTACCCATCACAGTCCGCTATCATTCTTGCTCGAGATTTCTGCTGCCTCACGTATTGGGTTGCTGGCGTAGCGCGTCACGCCAACGCAAGGTACCCGCCCGCCATCACGCTGTCTGGATATAAGACGACGTGCTATCCTATACTTGTGCTCGTACGTTATATGATAACATCTCGCACATATCAAAACAATCTTCAAACAATGTTTTGATATGCGCCATCTCACACGCGGTGCTAATATTTCCACGTCATGGGATTATTGGATTGTGTTGTCGAGCGGAGATTTCCTTAGGACTGGTGGTATAGGATGGATGGATGGTGTAGGGCTGCATGATGAGCGTAATGTCCTGAGCGTCATTGGGATACACGTCAGCGTGTTGGAGTGGTGGGAAAGTGAGGATTTTTATATTGTTTGATTTTGGTATCATGGGGGATTAATCAAGGCTTGAATACATATGTAGAAGAGGATATGGGAATATCACGTGAATGCAAAACAATGATCGCAACCTTAGAAGTGCGATATGATTCCTACGAAAAAACCTCCCCATTCCCCCAATCCCAAAACTCCTCTCCTCACCCTCCCAAAAACATAATCACACAATCCCCATCAAATCCATACTCCCCACATAACCTATCCTGTACGATCGTCGATCCCCAATCTCGTCTCCAATCTTGCCCACCTTTTCACTTAGCCATCGTGCCGAACTTCCCTTCCTCCTCCCCAACCCATCCCCCATCACCAACACAACACCCCATTCACAACAGCTCAATCCCCATCAATCAAGAATCCAAAACCTAAATCCACGAATCACAAACCCCCATATCCAGCTGCCTAACCCAACCCACCACCAGCCCAGCATCCTCCGTACCTAGGTACTCAACCCAAACAATCCATCGTGACGAAGCCGTGGGATAGAGCCTAAACCCCCCAACCCAACCCAGCCCCCTACACCCATGAATAAACAAACCAGACAAACCCTCACGCTACCCATCCCCAAACATCCGCATCAAATGCACGTCGCACACACGCACGCAAGACATATCACCTCCCATCCGGCTCGCTCGCCGATAGGAAGAAGCACAATACAACACAACACAACACAATACAATACAATACAAGACTTGATCTCAAATCACGCAGTATCGTGATGGACAGACGATAGGACCGCAGGAACAATAAGCCTCCCCAGTAGTAGCGGTTCGATAATCCATCGCTCGCCGGCGGGAGGAAGGAGTGGATTTTGCGTAAAAACAAGATCTAGGTGCGTTGGACTGTTGGTATGTGGACGGGAGATGGAAGGATGCGGTACTGCACTGCACTGCGGTTGGTATGGCAGAGAAGCGTATTCGGGAATCCGGGAAGCGGCGAAGAACACTAAATCCAGCAAAGACGTGGCGCTCAAGAGAGAGAGAGAGATATAAGTAACTTTCAAGTTTATTTAAATTATTATAGTTTCTGTACATTGGTACATCGCCTTCTCATCTTTCCTATATAATAGACGCAGATTCGTCCCGCATTTCTGCCTTTCCGGTCAAAGTTATGACAACCATCTCTTTAGCCCACGTCTTCTTTTCCTTCATCCGATCCTGATTCTATTCATCCGTACGCCGTATCGACTCGGCTGCCCCTCCCAGTAAAACGTGTCTCGAGAAAACCTCCAGACGTAGCCATTAAAAACGCCGGTGTAAATGCGAATTGCCATCAGTGATTGTAGTAGTTGATTATACCACACACCTTGTAAACGCCCTCGCCATGATATGTGGTGACGGAAATATATGCTTTGCGAGTAATAGACAGAAGGAAATGTTGATGGCGAATGAGTATGACTGGTGTACCGGCGAAGTCCGAGTAGACGACACCGGATTGTCGGAGTACAGCAATTAATACATTAAGGAGAGTGTCATAATTAGACTCCAATTGCGGTACCGAGACTAACGTCTTCTCACGGCATCGCGCCGCCCTCGAAGCTGTGGCAACCACGTTCGTGTCGTTTCATGTTGCTTCGGACACTGAAAGCTTTTCCGCAGCCTTGATGCGGGCATTTGAATGGTTTCTCTCCAGTGTGAGAGTGTGAATGAATACGGAGGCTGGAAGGACGTGAGAATGCTTTATTGCAGGTCTGGCAGATGTAACGATCCTGAGATTGAGGGAAAGACGCGACAGATGATGGCGAAATGTAATGATGATGTTGCCATGGATTAGCTCCCGAAGATGGAGTGAGAGTTACGGACATCGGCATTAAAGAAGGTGGAAATTGCTAGCATGTGTCAGCTGAGAAAGTGTACAGCGACGGTTGGTTACGCTTACCTGAGGAAGAGGCCTCTGGTAATAGAGGCCGGATATCTGTGATTGTGCTGAAGGTGCCTGCATCGGACTTGGATAGTAAGAGCTCATCGATTGTTGAGAGGGAGACATGTTGTACTGCGCTCCGGGAAATGGACCTTGGTTGTAGCCCATTGGAGCGGATGGCATCGAAACTCTCCGCTGCTGCATGTTTGGCCTTTGTTGTTGCTGTGTATGAGGTTCGACGTTGTTGATGACCGAGACAGGAGGGCTAAAGTAATAACCTGGTGCCGAAGCAACGGAATACCCTGAATTGGATCCAACTGAAGGTGATTGACGCCCATCGAACGACTCCGCTTGCATTGGTGGTGTTGGAGGGAGTGCACCGCGGTTGTTTATGGTGGGAGAAGGGCCATATTGTTGATGCTCCGAACCAGCTCGGTTTTCGGCCTTGGTCGATTGGGATGCTACAGAACGTCAATCTCTTTCCTCCACTCGAGTACTCTAATGTCCTTACCTTGCTGTTGGGGCTGCTCCTGAGGGCTTGAGCCATCAGCTAAACCAAGAAGACTCGAGATGGATGGCAATGAACATTTTGATGCTTCATCGACGGGTGGCGATGGCGGCGGTTGAGGCGCCGTCACATATGTATATGCTGAGCTTTGTGGAATAGCTTGAACGGCGTATGGGTTGGTGACCAAAGAGGCTGACATGACTTGTGCTCGTGTGGGATAAGTTTGGAACTGTTGTTGTTCTGCTTGATGTCTACCAGCGTGTACCAGACTTGAGAGGTTCATGTCCTAGATTTGAACCTTCGTAGTGGTGATTGAAAATATCGATTGAATGATGTCGGAAGTGATGGTTGATGGTTGAGTAGGTGAAGATTAGAGTATTAAGTTTGTTGTTCCTCTCGGTATGTTTCTCGTGACTGACCCTGGAGTTGTTGGAATACGCCTGCGAATGCAAGGCTTCAAGAGGTGCGTGAGGGATAGATGATATTTATCACATCTCCCAAGTCCAGTAGAGTGGGCGATCAAATGAAAATCCACCATACGAGCCCTGGTAGGTTCCAAGTGACAATGCCCTCACAAATTGGTGTGGGTCGATACTGGGAGTATGACCTTGGATGCCCCAACGCAGGTGTGATAATACTTCGAAGTAATATTCAGTGGCCAGGTTTTTGCGGAGCAGCAGCGGGGGTTGACACTGACTAGCCTTCGCCGCGTTGCACCGTTGCTGCTCGATCAGGTCGTGGGAAGGATGATTTCCGGGATGTCAGAGGACATTCAAGGATCTCGTTGCCTGGATGGACCGTTGGAAGGTACTGTACGAAGTACTTCCAAGTACTGTATCCGCTGCGGAGGACCCCCAGGACAATGATATCGTTCGGCTAGGGTTGGAATGCTTGTTCAATGCAGATGTGCTTCGGAGCATAAGCCGTTCAAGGCGTAAACTTTCTCATGTTTGACAGGGACACCCTGCCTGTCACCACAAGATGTTTTGGCAAGGTTTCTGACAACCAGGGGACCACATGAGACGAGGGTGACGGAAGCACAGTTGCTGATGCGCCAGATGGTGGAGGTAGGATCTGCCTGCAAACCACTTACGAAGTACAGTATGTTCTGGTTCTGGTGCTTGACCCCGTCGGCAAATGCTACAGTATATTTCTTCAACGATTTTATGCTCTCCTGTTATGGTGTAATTGTGGAACGGTTTCCCCTTAGATGCATCGAAGTCGAGTGGGAACTCGTGCGGTACCGAACCTGTTTCCAGTCCCCCTTTCGTCGGACTCCTCTTGCACTGCTCAATCGAAATAGCTTTCGTGGTAATGTTGACGTCGTCAGGGCGTCTGCTCGTAGGAAGCTGTGGCGATTCAAGCCATTCGTCACACTGTCAGATAAGGCTTTGTTATGGACGGAAATTGAAATGAGGTTGAAGGTAATTCTGGATGCGGTTCGTTCTGGAAGGGCGGTAAATTATCTAGTCGTCCGCAACGATCGCCGGATGGGCGTCTGTAAGGTCGCTCGCTTCGACGGCGAAAGGCCCGTGAGAATCCAAGGTTGGGATGATAAACTGCAGGGTTGCCGTGGGTGTTGCGCACATGCAAAGTATCGTCAGAACCCTCGCAGCGCGCCCACTCCGGTCGAAATTGATGCGGTGCCCAATTCAAGCGGCAGAGGCAGAAGCAGAAAAAGTACACAACTTTTGAAAGAAAGTGTGGCAGTCCTGGTTTATTGCTTCCGTCCATTGCAGTCGATGACCACGAACCGAGTCTGGCATCAGAAGATCAAAGGCAAGCCCAACCGTGGGGTGATTTGCTTAAAGTGTTGTCGTCCTGTCGATCGCAACTCTTTTGAGTCTACAACCATCTGGAAAGTTGGCTAGAGGGCGTGTAGAACGCTGCCACTCGGTACGAATGTCCGCCTTCTGGCTACTTGCTTCTGTCAAGCACGGTTGACAGGCCGCTCTAGCAGGAAAAGCCATGCTCTGCTACCGTTGGATCGGTGCCGGCGTCACGAACGCGGGATGTTGCTTGAACGGGAACTGTTAGAAGTAGAAGTACTTCGTGGAAGTACTTCGAAGTCGACAACGTTCCCCAGGATGGGCCCGAAGGGAAGCACATGTGAGTTGGACGACCTCCTGAGAAGGACGGAGGAGTCTGCTGAACAGAAGACGTTGCGGAATCATTGTTGGAGAAGCTGTCCGAGACTCTGGAAGCCGAGTGTGTACTCCGTAGAAGGAAGTTCAGGAGGATGAAGGGGTGTTTCCCGAGTCCACCAAGCTCCGTCTCGACTCTCGACTCTTGACACCCGCCTCGGCCCAGTACCCTTATTGTCTCATAATGCCGCTTTCTTGGTCGTTTCGTCCTCGCACGCTTGAAGGCGTCACAGGAGAGAGTTGTAGAAGTACTTCGTACTGTACACTTTGGCAGCGCCCGCCGGGCATCGCTTGCAAGTCGCAGACTTGTAGCGCATGTTCCAAATTCCTTTTCTCAACCCCAGATGGTCACCCAAACTACGGTACCGTACAGTACAGTATATCCGCTATCGCTCCCCCATTTGTCCCACGTTCGCCTGCCACCGAGATGCACGCCTGTTGCACACAGAACGATTGTCTTCGGCTCCATGTTCCCTGAGCACATCCACGGCCAAGCATCGCTGTCGACTTGCGTCGAATGGAGTCGGAAGCCCATGTTCAAGTACCCACATGGGCTGCCCGCCTTTTCACCCTGCTTCGATCCATGTTCCACGTCCCCCATGGCCTTCGATGTGCAGTTCTGTCGATGAACCAAAAGCGCCATGCGGATCCTTGGTGCTCGGGTAGCGCAGATCAGGATCTGACAGGTGCAAATTACTTCGTACTGAAGTACTTCGTAGAGACCTGGACGAGGGTGGCTTACTGGACGGTTTCTGACTGGTGGCCGTGAAGTGCTGGGGTTTGTGATCCTGGTCTTTGTGAAGTCCGGCCATCAGGCGCCATGAGGTCGGCACGCATTGTGCTCGTGTCCTGTCCAGCCGGCACCTTCACCACCTTACACGGGACGATTTCGCACGTCAAAGATGGCCAACGAGATTCTCGCGAGATACCAAGATACATCCACCCGCTGTGCGATACTTCGTATAATACAATATCGTACCGGTAGAGAAGTAGTGGGTGAAATTGTGGCCGCTGTTCGTGTCATACGAAGTGTGGATTAAGCAGTGATGGACTAGTCACGAAAGAGCTAGTGACAATCCTGATTCCCAGATCCATGCCTGCGACTCTGATGCTCTCCGTAATTTCTGGCTCGTACTTCGAAGTACTGTATTCTGTGATCTGTCATTTGCCGCGGCGAGACGGTAATTCTACGCTCTCGTTCCACAGCATGAACAACGAGTGGTCTACCTGAGATCCCCTGCCGGTGCCGGAAAGGCTATTCTTTGTGTTGATCTGATCTGATCGCAGGTTTGAAACTCTGGAACAACGATCTGCCATGGACCGAGGTCTTCTCTCCTCGTGACCAATAGCGATGATCCTGTATTGATACATATACCCACGAGCATTTTTTTTTTAACTTCGTACTATCAACTGCATTTTATTGCTGTGTTCTGCCGCTAGCGTCTTCAGCGTCTTCTCTGGTCTGGCGCTGTGCTAGAACAGTCCTGAAGTCGACTTCTTTCCCATCCATATTGTAGACAGCTGCGTCCCAGGACGGTGAGGAGTCGGGGACTCTATCACATCGTAGAAAGTGGAGGTGGGATAGTCGCCGCCGGTCAGAGAGAGACAAAGCCTGGTAAGCAAGCTACATATGAAAACCATTTTGCTTCTCGAATGATACTGGTATTCCACAACTTTCCAGGATGGTTACTTGACGTTATCCGAAGCGTCTGCAGCGGAGAGGGAGTGAAGTCATTTGTACCGGTATGTACCAGAGGTAATATAGGGTTTGTCCGTTTGTGGCCGCGTGCCTGCGAGACGACGATGGAGTCTGCGAACGAGCGGACATGTGCGTTATGCTACGCATCTCAATCATACTGATACGGTGGCTCGGTGTCCACGTCCTAAGCAGGAGCAAGTTCCGTACAAATGGAGTGCAGGAACAGTTGTGTGGCGATGGGTGATGATAGGGTGCTGGTGATGTTGTTGCTGTACGGTGTAGGTGATCTCCCGCAGCTGCGAACTGGAGCCGTCCGCGAAGTCAGGCAAAAACATGATGCTGTACTGTAACATGTACCTCTATGTGTTTCAAGCGGCAATACAAAAGCTGAGCGTTCAGGTGGTGATCTCTTTTCGTGGCTTCCAACGAGGATATAATTGATACTTCGTAGAACGCATTATCCTTCACGACTTTCCGCGGCACGAGGGTTTTCCCGGTTGGGCACTAGCGCGACTTGGGGATTTCCGACCAACTTAGTCCTCGAGTATATCCTCGAGCATACGGAGAACTCATGCCTCATTCCAAACTCGACTCAACCCACAGAAGTCATTCCCTCCACCGCCACCACAACCGCAAGACAGCAACGCGGCCTCCCTCTCTGCTTCATGCTCAGGTCTACCTTATACCAACTTCGGGCTACTACTCCCTAGTGTTCTCGACCTTGCATCGAAGCCGCAGCTTACACTCTCGTGCAATTACCACAAGACGCGAACAAAGAAGCATCAGCAAGGAGAAGTGCAGCAAATGGCAGTGGCACAAATACTTCGTACATACTGGGATGGACCTCTTTTGCCGCCTCCACGTCTTCGACAGATTCGGCTGCGGCGTCGACAGGGCTCCTGGACAACCTCCGACAAGGTTCATATCGCCGCAATGCAGTGTGATGAGGATCTTTGGTGGAAAAGCGTGTCGAAATCGGAGGGCTTCCACCGCTCTAAGCTTGTGCACTCTACGGACTTCAATCACTTCTTCTGCAACATCTCCTTGGACTGGCAGCTACTCGCCCATTCTTTCTTGTCGCCTGTCCACCTCGCGCAAGCTCGTGTAGACTGCGAAGTTCCTACGCTGACCGCGGGAAAGGGTTGCCGGGGCCCCCGTGAGAATCTTTCAGATCTGTAGATCATGGGCATGGGGTTGGGTAAATCCGTGGAGATACCGGCTCATTTCAGGCCTGTCAAACGGAGTGGTCAAGAAGTCATTTTCCACGACACACACCGTCATCAAGGTTTTATTATGAATCGTCCAATAATGATTGGCCTTAAAACTCTGTTCTGCTGGGAACCACCAACCCCATTCCTGCCTGTTCCAAAGTCATTTCTGCTCCGGAAACGCATAGTTCATAGAATGAGCTTGA
>QYAH01000191.1:0-42503 GCA_003988945.1 Chaetoscypha palmicola | reverse complement strand
GGGGTGTGTTGTGTAATTGGTCGGAATTGCTTAAAAGGCCCCACATCCACACCCCTCCATATTACCTCGCCGTAAAGAGGGTCTGAGAGCTGAGATAAGTTTAGAAGTTAGAACAGTATGCAGTGCAGTGAGATGTGATGCTCTAGTATTCCGAGAATATCCCGAAGCTTGGGAGCACTTCAGGCGAAGCTTTACAACGACCCTGCGGGCCTGCGGATGTTATGTTGAGAACGCTTTGTTTCAGTGCTTGATTTTAAGATTATCTAGAACTTGCACCTATCCCTTACCCCCTTCGTAGCGGATTCGTGAGGTTTACTCGTTACTCCGTAGTCTGGATGCGCGACGGTTTGGTGGAAGTCACAAGGCTGAAAGCCGAACGTCATCACACACCGGCCCGGCTAGACAACCCTGTGCATTTACCTCTTCCAAGGTTGTTTTGCCTCCGCTTGATCTAGCCAATAAAGCGACTTGTCGCTTCCAGGTCTCCCCCTGAAACCCTCACGTGAGCTTCCTTCTCGTCTCAGCCTTGCGATCTCGGGAGATATTCAGTCTCCGATCTCCGTGCGTGTACTATAGTTCAGCCCGGACTTTGGACGGCTTTCCAACATCTTGGTCGCATTACAACTCTCTTTTCTCATATTCGTTTCTTACTTCCATTGATTGCTGAGCGCCTCTCATTCTTCATTCGCGTTTCTCATGGATCATAACGGCACCAGCCAGGAAGCTCAGCACCTTTGCGTGCTGGTTCACGGGTACGTGTTGCGATCAACTTTACCTATGTGTTGTTGGTCGGCGCACATTGTTGAATCCCCGCTGTGCTAACAATTTGGTAGATTATGGGGCAACCCAAATCATCTCGAGGTTATGGCCAAATCCTTACGCGCAAAGCATTCTGAAGAAAAGCTACACATTCTCGTCGCGAAGAACAATAGCGGAAACTTCACGTACGACGGCATCGAGGTGGGTGGCGAGAGGTTGTGCCATGAAATTGAAGATGAACTCGAGAGATTGGAGAAGCGAGGACAGCAGATAAAACGAATATCCCTTGTAGGGTATTCTCTGGGTGGTCTTGTGGCGAGATACGCCGTTGGCTTACTTGACAGTAAAGGAGTATTCGACAAAATCGAGCCAGTGGTAGGTTTCATGGTTGCCAGTGGCTGTCGCACTGGGCTAACAGCTCTCAGAATTTCAGTACTTTCGCAAGTCCACATTTGGGAGTTCGAACGCCATTACGCGGATGGCACAACCAACTCTGGAATGTCCTTGGAGCTCGAATGTTGTCAGCATCAGGACGGCAATTGTTCACAATAGATACATTTCGTGATACAGGTAGGCCGTTACTCGAAGTACTAGGCGCTTCAGACTCGATCTTCATCAAGGGCCTCGCGAAATTCGAGCGAAGGACATTGTACGCAAATATCATCAATGATCGAAGCGCAGTTTATTACACAACTGGGATTGCGAAGCAAGACCCTTACATAAATATAGACAAGATCAAGGTTAACTATTTGAGGGGATATAGCGACGTAATACTCGACCCACGAAATCCGGTAGCTCCTCTCGACGTAGATGAGACACAAGGGACCCTCTACGAGCGGTTCATGAAATCTAGTTCGACAACAATTGGAAAGCTACCTCTGTTCATGGCTTTTTTCTTTCTTCTGCCAATTGGAATGGTAGCTTTCGCGATAAATGCAGGAATTCAATCTATGAGAAGCAGCAAGAGAATCAAACTCTACGAAAGGGGTCTAGCAGGCATTGAGCCTGGAAATTACCGTGTTCCAGTCCTCTTCAATGGTATGCGAGGGGCAGTCGAAGGTGCCTACGAGAACCTCAACAGTGTTCAGTCCAATGAGTATCTTGTTGCCGGAACTGAAGAAGAGGCCGCTCAAGATGAATCAAGTTCACCGACTGAAGGGAGGCGAAAATCGTCTTCCAATGCCAGACCAATGGGCTCACGTCACCAGAGTTCTGAGAAGAGCAAGCCGCGGCCTCATGATCCACCGACTCTGGCTCTGGCTCCATATCAATTCAGAATGGTCAACGCGTTGGAAAACATTGGCTGGCGTAAATATCCAGTACATATTCACAAGATACGGCATAGTCATGCCGCTATCATTGTTCGAACAGACAAGCAGAGTTTTGACGAGGGCCGAGTGGTCTTGCGGCACTGGTTGAACGAGGAATTCATATTATAATGGTTTTGACAGGCACAATTTAAAATCCTCGTCGTCCGTATACTCTGGCGTTGGTCTGCATTGATGCCATTTTACATCATGGGGTGCTAGGTTTGCAGCTATTTGGCGTTATAAATTAGAAGCGACTCATTGAATTTAAACCTCTTATTTCTGGTCACCGGATTTCTGGATCGAAATACCACGTATTTCACAACGCTTAATTGTCAAGCTTCCTGCGCAGGCTTTCGAGGTTTGGGTGATGACTAGCCAATCGCTTCAAGCGGGTGCCTGTGAGCTATTGCAGCCCCTCGCCAAAAGACGTCTCCTTTCCAGATATATCTATCACTTTTACTATCATCGTAGCTTCTGTATCGCAGGCTGAGCCGCTTCCGCCAAATCCCTCGCGAGCCTTCGCATGCAAAGAAACAGCGCAATACATCGCCACTAAGCTGCCTCTTCCTCACATGCCGCTATAACACTCTGTCATCTTTCGGAATCCTGTCTACAACCACTTTACACTCAACTCCTCGCTCATCCTTCCTTCTTAATATTGATCATTCTTTCTCTTGCCGGTCTCAACGTGTGTTTGCAATTTATATCGTAGACACACCGGTTATAACATCTCAAACAGCAAGCACCCAGCAGGTCATCATGCCGCCTTACGATTTCATTGGCGAGAAGCACTTATACGCAGATGAAGAGGCGCCACCATTTGGTGTCTTTCCTTTCGATCGTTACATTATCGTAAGTACCATCTCATACCACCTGTGAAGTCGAATCGATATCTGACTTGAATAGGAACACTGGGACACATCAAGTCCAGAAAGCCAGACCAAACAGCACGAGAATCTAGTAAAAAGCTGGCTGGTGTTAGGAAATCAAGGCCGTCTCGTAAAGTCTCATCCCCCTTCACAACCCCTCAAAACTAATTTCAAACAGCCCTACCACACCACCATCGACACCAGCGCCAACATCCCCCCCACCATCCCCCCCACCCTCCAAACCGCCCAACAGCGCTCAGAAGTAACCTCCACCCCAACAACCACCATCTGGCTCCGCACCTGGTTCGGCAACAACGCGATCAGCAGAGCCGAAGCAGACGCTGGGTACGCCAAAATCTGTGATATCCTCGATGACGATGGCGGTGAAGTCATCTCCGGGAATTGGGCGTTTGAGGATGATCCTGCTTTCGCGGATCGAGTGGGAGGGGAAACGATCACGGGTGTTACGCCGCACTATGTGTTTGAGTGCCTGAAGAGATATCCTGATATACTAGACACCCCCGGTGGACCGTCCCCATCCGTTAGAGGCAGGATCGAAGCTGGGGCAGATTCTGGAAGCCAGGTTCTGTTGTTCGTCGTCCTGGATAGGCGAGCGTGTGAGACGGGAGCTGTGCTGTTGCTGGGAGTGGGGGATCGAGGTGAGATGATGGATGGGAGGTTGAGGGTTAAGGCGGATGATGTGGTGCTTTTTGTGAGGGGGTGGGAGGATGGACAGGCGTTGACGGAGAATTTGGATGGTGGGGAGGAGGGGGAGGTGGATTGGGAGCTTGGAGAGGGGGGAGATGGGTGGGGGGAGGGGTGATCTGGGGAGGAAGTGGGAGGTGAGGATAGTTCCTTGAATCATGTCGTTGGCGTAGAGAGAATGAGGTACCGCATCGTGATTTTTGGGTGCTGTGGGTATATGACTAGTAGTTATCTAGGACGTTTAGGTAAAAGGATACCAGGTGCAAATAAATAATCATATTTGTATCAACAATCTCCAAATCTGGCGATAGCAAAGATGTGACCCAGATAAGTAATAACTCCTGCAAGACTTTTACTAGGTGATAATAGATCTTTTCATGTTCTCCCTTCGCTATTTCATCACTAGTCTGCCTTCTAACTCTCGAGTTTGGTGGAAGTTCAAGAGTGAAGTAACCTTGCAGAGACAGAGAGGGTGGAAACCGGTGTTCAGAACTGGCTTTGGTATCCATCTATTATGATATTTCCAAATAGAATTGTATCATCCATTCGAAGTGGGAGCATAGATCGAATAATATTGGACATTAGGTAGTAATCTCGACTGTTGCTAATACTATGCCAGCCGGCACCTAGACAATTTCCACAAAGGCAACTGAAGTAACAATAGCGCTGCTGAGCTTTCGAAGATCAAAGAGCATTCCCCCATTGCGGAGCATTAATAATAATCCCCATCAAACAACCACTAATAATACCAGTAACAGGAAGCGTGATAAACCAACCCATATAAATCCAAAGCACCATCCTCCAATTTATTGATTTCACCTCTCCATTGCAAAGACCAACGCCAACAGTAGCCTAAAGAAATTCACATCAGCATCACGGACTAGACGGGGGGTTTAAGGAATACACATACCCCGACGATGCACTGCGTAGTAGAAATAGGCAACGCCAACCGCGTAGCCATAACAACCGTAACCGCACTCCCCAGCTCCATCGAGAACCCACGACTTGGAGAGTGCAGTGTAAGTCGATTCCCTAGATTCCGCATGATATTATACCCATACGTCCAAAGCCCAATAACCAGCGCCACAGCCCCATAGCACAGGATCCAAATCGGGACCGGCGACTTCGAGGATAACTTTCCAGTATCCCAGATCAAGTAGACCGTGGCGAGCGGTCCGATGGCGTTACTCACATCATTCGCGCCGTGTGCGAAGGAAGCGGTCGCGGCGGTGAGGACTTGGAGGAAGGAGTAGGTGTGTTCTGCGTTATTGTCGAAATGGGTTGCGCGTGCGTGCATTTCTTCGAGGTTGCCGGAGAGGATGGAGGATTTCTTTTGTTCGCCTACGACGTCGATTTCGACGCCGTGGAAGATGATCTTGTGGAATAGGGATGGGAGGTTCTTTGGCTCGTACCACTTTCCTGTTTCGGGCTGCCACCAGGGGCCTTTTTGGACTGTGGCGATGGCGATGTCGACTTCGTTTGAAGGGCGGCCGGAGCTGTTGTCTGATGTGATCTTTTCGCCGGCTACTTTGTTGTCGGTTTCGATGTCGCGGACTGGATGTGGGATGCTACGACCTTCGCGGTCGAGCTCTTCCCTAGTCTTGTGTCCTTTATAGTAATCCTTGACAGCAGCATCTTCGCCATTTGGGTTTGGTGGTACCTCACCACGTTGGAGCAACAATGGACCCATGAAAATGTGGTACCATCTGATTTGCCAATCTCCTAGGTTGAGTACACGGTGAAGATAGGGAAGAAGGAAGATAGCGGATACAACACCACAACCGATTCCTGTGCCGACTATAACGCCAACGTATTCTCCTGTTCCCCATGTCTTGACTTCTGCACTTGCGGAAGCAGCTCCTTTCCAAACAATCAACATTGTGAGAATACCAGTGGTAATCGCAAAATAGATTGGGACAGTGATGAAGGCAGCGCGGACTGGATTTTTGCGCTTCAATACGCCGTATTTCGTGACCAGGAAGATGATTGATCCAAAGGCACCGGCGATACAGGGTGCAATAGCCCACGCCGCGAAGACTTGAGATACCCCTTTCCATCCCCAGACAACACCATCCGTTCCTAGAGTAGCGATACCGACGCCGATGACTCCGCCGATGATGCTGTGGGTTGTGGAGACTGGAAGGCCTATTCTTGTGGCAAGTGTCATGTACAAGGAAGATGCAATTAGAGCACAAGTCATCCCCAGCATGAGAACAGTTGGTTCTTGCTCGAACGCCTTTGTTGTGAGGACTTTCCCACGGATTGTATCTGCAACACGAGCTCTATTCGTGAATGTAAGCACTTGATTTTCGCAGCTCATGGCACAACCTACCCAACACCCACAGCTCCGGCAAACTCCATCACGGTAGCAATACACATAGCTTGCTTCAAAGTAAGCGATCTCGAGGAGACAGACGTTGCGAAACTGTTTGCCACATCATTGGCACCTGTCCGAGGGAGAATCAGCAAGCCATAATCTTACCTGACTGTTTTATGAACAGTATTTACTCACCGATATTCCAAGCATCAAGAAAGGCAAATATCATGCCAATGGCAAAGATATAATCAAATTGATGGAGAGGCATATTGAAGTTGACCTCTGGTCCAAGTGTGCCTAGAAATGGAGTAATTCAAATTTGAAAGGTAGCAAGCGAAAGACTAGAAATGAGCCGAAATGGAAGTTTCTTTGCAGTCCTGCAGAGATTCAACCTTGAAGAAGATATCGATAGTATTTATCCTCCTCGCCATGCCGCCTACTTACATTCTGCTGGGGTTCTTCGATCTGAATCATCCCTGGCCTTCTCCGTGGCAATCATAGAGTTCGTGCTCCCCGAGGGCACTCCAGCACCACTATATCGTCCAATAATGTAGACTCTAGCACGACCGTGGACAAGATGTGCTCAATATTCTTACCTTACCGGCCACTTGGCTGTAGAATTCGGGCGCAGCCAACACCCAACTCAAAGCAAAACGCTACGAAAGAGACCATACAATGGGCCTCTTCACCGTGTCAAGAAGTTGGTCCCGTCTTTGATGTCTTGGAGATGCTTGGGGCCGAGAAGTTCTGAAGGATGAGTGTCTTGGGAGATACGAATCGGGGTGTCACCATACGTATAAATGTATTATTTGTTGGTGGGTCAAGCAGAGTGAGCCTGGAGCCAAGTATGGTCCTATCAGCGGGAGCGGAACTGCCAAGAATAGGCGAGAACGTGCTCGTATATATCAACATCATTGGCTGCTCTGGACGACATGGCAAGAAGACCCTTCCACGTGCAGGTACACGGCATAAAAGATGAAGTCGGTACTGGTGAACTTTGGATATGATGCGCAATATATGCGTGCCAATTGTCCACTCGTAGTACTGCGGACTGGCTGTCCACGATAATGCCGTGCGGAGGAAAGAAAGAGCCTGTGACTCGAGTCCACACAGTAAATTTTCATGGACAGCATAACGTGCTAGTGTACGAATTGGGTAGCGATGTCTTGCAGCGCTGGTCTTTGCAATGTCTGCATGATGTGATAGAAAGGTTTAGCTACAGCGTCTATCCCATTATATCCCCATCGTAGACGGTGTAAGATGATAATCATAGTGATATCAAAAGCCGTTGAAATTGACTGGTGGAAAGAATATATCTAATGTTTTCAGAGAAAGCTCAAATGTACTCAGGCCAACTTATATTCTTTTTAAGCATTAAGGATCTTTCGAAACGGAGCGTACTGTACAGGCAACTCATTTCTCCCAATGAGCCGTTGGAACAAAATTGGGTTGTTGAAAGAAACACTTAGGGAAGAGCACCGGATATCGTACGCATATAGAACAGTTGTAATTATGTGGTAGCGGTATTGAAAGACGTAAGACAAAGGGACTCGTTCGTTTCATCTGGAAAAAGAAGTATGATGATTCAAGACTAGCGTGCTATTGATGCATGAGTTCTTGGCCGAAACGATTGATGGCAGTCTTTAAAGAAGCTCGTAGTTGGCTAAATCTTTCAATAATATACACATTAGAAGCAGAATGAAAGCTTGAGGCGATCTCGTCAGCTTGACAAGAAACCTAGACTACACACGTCTAAATGACAGAACAGAACCGCCAGCATCTTGCACATATGAAATATAAGGTGGATCGAGAGCGCTGACTTCAAATAAGCTCTGTGATGCTGTGTTCCGAAATGACCATCTGAGTACCTGTGGACAGTTCAACGAGGCGTTCAGATGGTTCAGATATGAACAGAGATTTCTCTTCGAAGCTTGGTGTGTGTATCCGTAGATTTCATCATGAGCAGTCTTCCGTTTAGTCCTTAAGCAATGAAAACAAAGGAGAGATGGCTACTTGACCCGTGGAAGAACTTCTACCATAGTTGATTCGTTGCGGACTAGCTTCGGCTTGTGCCTAAAATCCATTAACATGATTCTCAACCAGGTCGTTGGGTCTGCCCAGCACTTGCAGCAAGCTTTGGGAATCTGTCACCTGCAGAAGCTAGGGATACGCAATGCACTTGAGCCAGTTCCTTCCACGTACTTCCAATAATCAAGGACCAGAAGGCGAATAGGAAAATGAAGTAGCTTCGCTATGAGGAACCGCGTCGCGAGTTTTAACATCAGGAGGATGCCCCAATGGGAGCAGGAATCCTTTTGCGCTTCCATGTCTTGATGAGTTGATCGACAAGATTTCTTGAACAAAACGTACCAAATAAAACAAAACCGGGAGGTTGGATCACCTTTCCCAGAGGAAAAACGAGAAACTGCCAAGAGGCACCATGGACGTTGATATGCATATCCGGAACATCTTATTCCCGCCCCGCGTCTACAAATGCCGAGGCATCTAAGAGAACGGCCTTCTTTACAGGACAAGTCTTCTTGCCAGATTAGGCACTCCGTGAGTTTTCTGAATGATGTGGTGACTCGAGGATAGAACTTTTGTTCCGTGGCTGTTCCTACATACGGAGTGCTCCATAAAGCTTTAAGCACCACGGCAAGGTTCATGTTATACAAGTAGCTGCAGAAGGGCGGAGCCATTTCAGGAACGAGGCCGTTTTCGGAAGGTGAGTTCAACCACTCCGATATCAACCCCATAGCACGTTATCAATGACAGGACGGTAGGTTGATAACGATGTGGGGTGAAGCAGTAAGTGGAAGAGAACGGTGTCGTTATTGCAACAACTCCCGTCCTAGTATGGTCCTACTTGAAGTACAAACCCTGAGAGCACCATACAACGGTCGGTACCTATCATGTAGTCCTATCATGTAGTCCTATCATGTAGTCCTATCATGTAGTAGTATGTAAGAACGGAATCCGGCGGCTCGTTCCTGGTCAACAGGGCCAACTTACCAAATCCATGTATTTTTCTATGCCATACCATGTTCAATCTTAAGCTTAAGCTTTGCTTGGAAGCTATAAGAAGTCTTGTCCTTCTCTTGGGACTTGGAAGATACTCTGGTGTCACTGGACTTGTGAAGACGCCATCCTGCCACGGACATCAAACGGTTATTAACCATGATGAGATTGCCCACCTCCACCGTCTTTGGCTTGGCCGCTGTCGTTGGCATCGCTTTGGCATGCGGAGGATGCGACAACCCATTGGAAGCAGTCGTCCATGAGCGTAATGTTCGACGAATGCAACCGGAGGCCAGCGGCGCCGTCAGTGGCCCCAAGCAAGAGCTGGAGTGGGGTCAATTGAACTTCTTGCACACCGTAAGGGAAGATTCTATGGTTGGGAAAGCTTTAACTAATATGCCATCTTCTAGACTGACACTCACGGTTGGCTCGAAGGTCACTTGAAAGAGCAAAACTATGGCGCGGACTGGGGTGATTTTGTTTCATTTTCCCGACACATGGTTCAAAAAGCTGGAAATCTCGGAGTTGATCTCTTGCTGGTCGACACGGGTGATCTCCATGATGGAAACGGACTCAGCGACGCTGCTCTTCCAAACGGAGTTTTGTCCAACCCCATCTTCGATGAAATCCAATACGATGTTCTAACCATTGGAAATCATGAACTCTACATAACTGATATTGCATACGAGGTCAGCTTTTCGCATTTTCATCCCGGCTTGAAAAGAATCCTAACGTGATATTGAAAACAGACATTTGCAAATTTCAGTAAAGTCTGGGGCGAGAAATACGTCACTAGCAATGTTCAAATCATCAACCCTTCGACGGGTGAGTTTGAGTACATTGGAAGCAAGTATCGTTACTTCACCACACCACACGGTATGGCCTGCCCCACAAACTTTACCAAATGATATCAACTGACGAGCTATAGGTCTTCGAATCATGACATTTGGAGTTCTTTACGACTTCACTGGCAACTCAAACGTGTCGAAAGTCATTAAAGCTGCCGACATGATCAAACAAGATTGGTTCCTAGAGGCAGTCAATTATGATCAGCCCATTGACGTCTTTCTCATAATTGGTCACAATCCAATTAGAACCACTGATTATGCAAACACAATTGGTCTGGTACAGAAGACCATTAGAGCAATGCGACCCGACACACCAATTCAAGCATTCGGAGGCCACAGCCACATTAGAGATTTCCAAGTCTACGATGAGAGCAGTACCGGTCTGGAATCTGGTCAGTCATCTCTCGCCAGAAACTAAGCGCGCTAATTAGATGTAGGTCGATACTGCGAGACTCTCGGATGGCTTTCGATGAGTGGAATAAACTCGAGCACTTTCACCGGAAATGTGAAACCAAGAGGCGTAGCTAATCCAACTCGGAAAGCAACAAATACTTCAACTTCAGGTCTTGTATATTCCCGAAGATATCTCGACTGGAACCGTTTGACGTTCGAGTTCCACGCTACCAAATCTCAAGAAAGCACGTTCGATTACCATAGTGGTCTACGGGTCACGGGGGATATCACCGATGTCCGCAAGAAGCTCAATTTATCATCCCTCTATGGCTGCGCTCCGGACACATACTGCGTGTCCTGCACTCCATTCGGATCAGCTGGCAATATCAACACCCTCATTTCAACCGCACTCGGCGATATCGTAATCAATCAAAATCGGTCCACCACCCCCCGATACATCATCGTCAACACAGGTTCCATCCGCTTCGATCTCGTAAAAGGGCCATTTACCTACGACGATTCATTCATCGTATCTCCCTTCGACGACGCATTCCAATATATCAAAGACGTCCCCTACGACATGGCCCGCAAAGTCCTGGCAAGTCTCAACGGCGCCGCTCTCCCTGACAAACGCGATATGTTCGGCAGCATGCCACGGCTCGCGGACCGGACATGCGCGGACCCAAATATAACAGACATCTTCGAGGGATCTAACGAACTCAAGACGCGCGGGATTAGCCGTCGTCAAACAGTCGTGACACCCGGGTATGTAACGATCGATGATTTCGGCTCCGACGGCGACGATACTCAGCACTCCGAAATCCCATCCTACAGCCAGCCCAACTACGTCCAGGGTAATGGCTCCTTTCCCGCAACTGGAACCCCTGACACCGTCGACGTCGTCTTCCTCGATTACTTCGCTTCGACCGTCGTCAGCGTGCTGAATGGTATGGGTGGAAGTTACACTTATGCTAATGATGTGTCGTATTATCTTCCAAAGACCTACACCACACAGGACTACCTGCCAGATTATGCGAAGAAGTACTGGCAGGCGAATGTGCCTAATTGTCCGGTGGGGCAAGGTATTGGGTATCCTGATAAATAGAGTATCTGTTTTAGACAATAAAAGCTATAGCTAGTTGATTTTTGAGAATTGATACCCAAAATATATGATAAACCACCTCTTTTGAATGAATTTGAACATCGAGCCTCGCCTTGGGTATATCCCTGAGTAAAGGCATGGCCATGACTAGATTATCTCTTACTCTGCAGTACGGCCTATTTTTCAAGCGTAAGATTGCTTTGACAATTTAAGCTTTGTGTACGGTGGTATGGGGATAAAGACATGCTATAGTTGGTTATATACTCATGATAGTACCTATCATATTACCCACACACACTGTTTCAAGAGCGTCAAAGCGTATGGTGCTCAAAAGTGGCCGTACTGCAGAGTAAGAGATAGTACAGCCATCCGTAGGAATTACTTGAAAACCCCACCTTAGTAGGTTAATCCGGGACTCTGGCTAATAAGACTAGGTGGTTTGATAAACACCAGGGGTTATTTGATAGCCGCAGGGTATTTAAACTTTTCCTAGTAATTCCTACTGATGGCTGTAGCTAAGATATTAAGGTTTTCCCTTCACGGGGACAATCCTCGGGAAGATCTCAAATACTCAGATACAGTACAATATTCCTCCACCATCTCAACTTTTCACTTTTCTCGTACTACAGAACTAATTGCAGTTGTCTCTCAAATGAAGTCGTAGTATGGTAGGTATTTGTCTCTTGCTAGCTACTTACTTGCATAGCTTTTCCTGGATCTGATGTTGGTAAAATGGGGATATCTGGCTAGTCATGCTTCCCGCATTGAATCGCGGAGCTATGGCCGTACACAGAACTGTGTCTTTGACATAATTTGACATAAAGCAATTGCGATTTGCAACAAAATTGGGAAGATTTCGAGAGCTCGAGGTTCGGTTTGACGAGCCTTCACCGACGGACTTGCACATAGAGATTCAGTGATAATAGGATATTTTATTCAAGTAGTGAACTAATAAGAGGATAATCTATTCTAATAGTAGACTAACAGCTGAAACACAATTAGACCGCCTCTTCCAGGTATGATCACAATGCTTGCAAAGTCCCAACTCGGGCCTGGGTATATGACATGCTCCAACTCCACGCCAGTAAGCCTGTATTTACCATCAATAGCCATCAATGATAGCTGACCTACTCAAATATGATAATTCGTTATCGTAACTCCTTCAGAATCCGTTGTTTCAATAAAGTCCCTACTCTAAGGGTAAGATCAGACTGCTTGTCCCTCAAATCCAGGTCGTCTCTTTCCTTTGAGATCCTTGATTTTCCTGAGAAGATTACGACCAGGCTCATTATCATCACCAGCCCCATCGACTCGAGGAATAGTAGCGCGCTTTGGGGGAAGGGCGTCGGGCTTGAATGCGGCTGAGGCGTCTCTTGCATGATGGTACTTCTCAAAGACCTCTTCAACCAATTCCTGCAGCTCTTTCCTCGAGATATCGTTCCCTCGAATAGCCAATCTCATATCAGTCTCCTCGATGAAATCTTGAACCAGTCGTAGATTGTATTCATCTTTGCGGAGACGATCGGGCAACCCTTGTCCTTTCAACAAAGCAAGTATTCCGGCCAGTGAAGAGTTTAGGACTCCGAAGACTGTGATGGCAGTTGTATGCAACTTTGACTGAGGGCCGAGGGCTGCTAAGAGGGCGCCGATCAGACACTGAAGTCCAAGTGCGGTGTAGTAGAAGAAATTGACAGCTCGGTATTGTAGAGTTCGCGATCGTTGAAGGTTGATGATTTCCTTGTAAATTCCCTTTGCCCCACTGCGGGCAGTTCCAAGGTCTGCATTATCGCCGTAGGTGCTCTCGATGCCGACTGCTTCGCGATATCGTTTGAGATTCGACGCATAGTTATCGGTATTCGGTCTTGCCGGTTCGTCAACGTCCTCATCTTTTGCTGCGGTCTCGGCGTGAGAGCACGGAGCATTTTTCAAGAGGAGCGTCTGCTCGTCAGGTCTGGTTGCTGCCATGATGAAGGCTGCGATCAGTGGATGGAGATGTGGCTGAAGGGCATGGAGTGGTGAGGAAACCTCATCGCAGCATAACCTATCCTACCTCGCTGCCGCTGCCACTGCCACTGCCACCCTCCTTCTTGCTTCAGCTGCGTGGAGCACTTGCCCCGGTTGCTCAAAGTCAGGCGCATCCACGGTCGAGGAAGGGGCAGATGACTTCTGCGAGGAATTCAAAGGAACTCAAAGTACTCCGTAGAGCGATTTGAAACAAGAGACATCTTGTCAACGCGCAAAAATGTTCGATAAGAGACAGACTGCCGATACTGTCCGGACAGTGCCGTATGAGATGGACTTGAATTCCTGTCGGCATGTCCGTGGGGGTGTTCCACGAGCATTATTTGAGCATGATGATCTCCAGCCAGGATGTTATGGCGGTTTGCGAATTGTCGAATTACTTAATAAGCCCACTTTTCTCATTGGCCCAGAACACGGTTGGCACTCACTAATGCCAGCCGAGCTAACCCCTTTGCCGTCTGATGAAGGGTCGCTTCCTACAATCCTAGCCCACCATCTCTCCGCAACCTTCACAAGGCGACGATGAGTGGGCAGGAACAACCTCGGTCCCAAGACAACATCTCTCGACGAACCCTACTTCTATATGGGGTATTGACCAGATGTGGCGTCAACAGCGAGAATTTACTTTGGGAGGTGGGTTGAGCATTAGTATGAATACCATCGTGTCACCACGGTTGGCTGTGTTCCCTTGGTCGTTATCCTTTTCGTCTGTTGCTCATTTACGTCCTCCACCATCACAATAAGAAATGTACTTCAAGACAGTTCTCGCAGCGGCAAGCGCCCTTCTACTCGCTGTCAATGGCCAAACACAATACACAGCAACGAATGCCGAAGCTGTAGCCGCAGCCAGGGCAACGGCCAGGACTTTGAGCCCAACAAGCTATGTCAAGGGTAAAACTTTCGACAGAATCGTTCAGATATGGCTAGAAAATACCGATTTCGACATGGCGGAAGGAGACCGTAAGATTACCCTCTTAATTTGAAAGCAAGCTGTGCTAACTAGAACCCAGCATCCATCCAGTGGATTGCCAGCCAAGGCGTCACTCTTACCAACTATGATTCTGTTGCCCATCCAAGTCAGCCCAATTACATCGCCTCAGTGGGTGGACAAACACACTGGGTCATATGGGATTTTTTCGCGCGCATAAGCTCTTCTAAAAAGACAATTGTAGATCTTTTAGACGCTAAAAAGATCTCCTGGAGCGAATATCAGGAGGACATGCCTTTCTCCGGATTTCAAGGAGACTTCGTCAATCAGGAGAATGGCAGAAATGATTATGTGCGGAAGCATAAGTAAGCCAAGAAACTCAGCGTTGCAGAGAATAAGCTCCTAACTACGTTTTCAGTCCTTTGATGTCGTATGATTCTGTCTCGTCAGATCTAGACCGACTTGCCAAAATCAAGAACTTCACATTGTTCGATTCGGATCTCAAAGCCAACCGGCTCCCACAGTGGATGTTTATAACTCCAAACATGACTAACGACGGCCATGACAGTTCCATTGTGAGTAAAGCCGAACTACCAAGCCTTACTGAACCGACCGTAACCCATTATTAGACTGTCGCTGGAGCATGGGCCAAAAGCTTCATTCAACCGCTCTTACAAGACTCCAACTTCATGAACAACACCTTATTGCTTCTCAGTATGTATATCGCATTTTCTCGTTTGGCGTTAATACTAATCTGTTGTAGCTTTTGATGAGGCGGAGAACTACTTTACAAGAAACCGGGTCATGTCAGTTTTGCTAGGAGACGCTATTCCACCAAGTCTCCACGGTACCACAAACGACACTCATTACAGTCATTACAGTATCCTCAAGACTGTCGAAGATAATTGGGATCTAGGAACCCTTGGGGAGCATGATACTGATTCGAATGCTTTCTGGTAGATTGTCCACGTCCAATAGCAACATCTTCGTTTCATACACAGTTGTTCCTCGTATAGTTTATTATTCTTGCACCCTAAATATCTTTTCTGCCTTTCTGAAATCTTTCTCTGCCATCATTATCGTCCACAAGAAGATTTGAGATGTTCCTCCCTCATGGTTAGGCTCTGTAGCCTCCCAATGGAACATTGTCTGAATGTCATGCAAGATGCCCCTGGGCACCCTCGATTGCAGCTGCAGTACGTAAAAGTTTACAGCGAAGCTCGCGAATACCTTATCACTATACTGACACAACCACGAAGTCTGACAGTTGATCTTTCTATAGAGCTTGAAGATACGGCGCTCTAAGACTTATTTGGGGGGCCTCCACAGCAAGTCGTACAGCTCAGTGTGTGACAAGGTCATGTAAGTAGGCTTTCAACTTGACAAGTTTCGATCCCAGCAACGAAGACTGGCTCGTCGCTGGTGTTGATGGGGAGAAGCCGGTCGCTGAGTGGCAGCGCAAGAACCATTGGCCAAGCAATCACAACGCCATCAAAATGCACGAATAATTGCGACGTGTATCCAACGGCAAAGTCTATCGAGCTATCTTCATGAATATGATAACGGCCCGAAATCGCATGACGTATTTGATCCTGCCTTTCTCTGTTGGAAGTTTCGAGCTAAAGAGAGTAGCACTCATCCCAATAGCGGGAGCCGCTCGAAAATTCCCCGAAAATGTAAAAGCCTGCCGCAACCTAGAAAAGAGAACCTTCGTCTATTAGCATTCTGATAGAGTCTCTAAAGAACGCTATCGACACGCGGCTAGCAACCTGCCACGTAATTGTATCGATGCTAGCCATCTTATTGGGCTTATTGACAAGGCTCTGAAGTTCAATCCACGAGGAAGACCAAAAGCAGATGAAATTAGCAAAAGTCTTATTGGAATCGGGGGCGTCAATCAGACTTTTCATCTTCCTTGCTGCCATCGGAACAGCACTTCAATCGGTTATAGCAGCTCTTCGTATGCTGAGTGGCGACCTCCCTATTTTATACTGACATGTCTATAGATAAGTCTCGCACATAACAAATGGCATGAACATAGATATAAACATTCAGGCCCACGAGCTTCAAGCGAAGGACAGCAATTGTCCGCATAAGCTTGCTAGTCTAGGCAATGATCAGAGCAGCAAAGACCGTCGTCTCGTAATGGAACTCAAATATTACGAAGGGGGTGTAAGAGAGTTTACATTAACAGCCAGCGAAGTCCCCAAGCCAATAGCAGGTCTAAGGGAAATGGAATGGAAATCGCCCTGGACCGAAGTCCCGCGAACCGGCACTATCTCCACGGCGCCCAAGTAGATTTCCTCTACTACTAACGAGAGCCTCTAGACCAAGTATTTTCCCCTACAGAAGACCTAGTGACAATAGTACGGCTATGAGCTCTACGCCGTCTGTCTTTTCCAACCCTTCATGCTAGTCCTTCGGAATCTATCTTTTCAGCAATTTCATCCAACGGCTCTGTCCATGATAGACCTCTGCTCCAGATACCTGGTGTCAAAGATGAGTGTGAATCAGCAGCTTCCTCTTCGAGAGTTGCGCCTAGGCAAGAATTGACACCACAGATAGGCTGCCTGGAGACGGACGAAGTTTACTAGACCGCCGCATTTGATCACTCCACCAATACGAGCAGCGAAAGACTTCTGCACCAGCGCCAGCGAACTCGTCCTAGGTAAATCGACTTGCACAGGGTTCTTCAAAACCGTGATGTCTTTGAACAATGTCGAACATAGTAGGTAGTGTTGGACTGTTGAAGACCATGTTGGTTTTCGTCCACCTGCCATACGACAAGTCCGAGCTAAATTTATGAGAAGTATTGGCTCATCGAAGCTTATAGTATGCAACGAACTTAAAAACTCGTGAAGACTAGCAATAATGCGACATTTTCGTTCGTGCAAGTAAATTGACGTCCGCTGCAGTCCACTCGCCAAGTCGAGTAAAGTGTAAATCAAGCCACAAGACGTACGGTTAATTCTGGGATAAAAGCACTGGAGAAACTTCGTGGACAAACTTCTGCCACTCACTCCTATACAGCATTCATTGTTTTAGGAGCTTTCGACCATTGTATGCATGACTAACCGCACTAACCGCCCCCTCTCTATGTGGACAAAAGAATTCGTTAAGCATCTGGTAAGGACTAACACATTACGTTATATTATGCCTAGTATCCTAGGTGAAGTGGGAGCGATGTACTGCAATGCTTGATTACAAGAGGTGTAGAAACTCTAAAGCAACGAGTTAATAACGTTTAGCAACTCAGGGAACTAGATGAAGTCGTGCTAAGTGTAGGTAGGTCTTCTATTCATGGTAATCCTCTCCAAGGTTCATGCTGAGCGTCAAAGAGAACCTCCAAGTCGCAAACTTGCCCTTTCCCTCGACATACTCCGCAATTCTCAACGCAGCTTCTAGAGAGGGCTACTGCCGTCGCACAAGCTCCCGAAACCGTTAAGTTTCCTAAATCTGATCTAGTCGATACACCACGGAGCATATCATCTTCTGTCCTAATCAGATCAACAAGCCGAGGGCTACAGAGATAGAGTTTCTGGGGCCGAAGATTACATGCGGCATGTTCTTATGTAGCGGCGCTGATAGGTTCTAGAGATGGTAATGGTAGTGAAAGGGATATCCAAAAAGGAATAGTTCGATTGAAACTGACCTGAATACTAGGACAGGGTGGTGGCAATCGAGCATTCTGCATACTAACATTTTACCCAAGGCTCTCAACGCAAGCCGATCATTGGAGAAATCAGTTGTCAAAACGATTTACTGGCACACGTCGTTCCTGCACCCCTCATTTTTTCCTTGATAATCACTTGACGATATGTTATCCAGCCGCTTTTATAAATCCTCCGACTCAGCATAAATCAACCTCATCTTTCTCGTACATCACAATTGCCTTGGGATTTTCCACAAATCGGACAGTTTACAACGCATGGCTGGCGATCCAACGAATAGAGAGGAGAATACCAAGACTTTCGTGTAAGATTTACGGATCTTGCCAAGCTAGCCAAGTGCCCCTGCCAAGACTGGGGACAAGATGAACTCTCAAGCTGGGAGCCTCAAGCTTGTTTTGCTATTGTCAGGGATGCGATGATATTTACGAGCATGGTTGAGTTTGCTTACAATATGCTAGCTAGAACCGCGAGAGTTGTGTGCGGAGAATTTTAGCATTGTGTAATTTGTGCTGCTTGCTGGACAATTCTCTCTCCACCAGTCCATTTCTCACGCTGAAACAGCTTGTTGGCTCCGGAGCTAAGATATTTGAATTGGAAAACCATCTCGACGTTTATGGATTCTGGAACGTTGGGGACATCTCACTTGATCGATCGACCCCCCACCCCCGACTGGACATCACCTGCTGGTTAAGGTTAATCCAGGAGCGATCCACATCGTCCGCTATTCCGCGTGGGTGTCAATTGAAGTTCATCCAAGCATCGAGAAGTCCGTATTTCGAACGGGGCGCGAGAAGTAAGCCTGCCGGAGAAATGCTAAATTCGAAGTGGCTCCAGGTATAGTGAACCAAGACTTTAGTCTAACAGAGTCACTTGGAAGATGGTGGGAATAACCCCGATATACGTACTGGACATCTAGAAGTCTAGATGTACAAAGCCCACGCCTCCGCCTTGTAGTAATTTTTCTTTCCTCACCAGCTTCATTCCAGCTTTCCATTCTTTCACCAATCCAACACTTTCAAAATGCAATTCACTATCGCAGCTCTTACCGCCATCTTGGCCACCCTCGCCGCCTCCCAATCCCTCAACATCCCAGCCCGATCTGGTAGCATCCAGACTCTTCGTTCTCCAATGTCCATTACCGGCTCCAAGGATATGGGCAATAAGGAGTACGACCGTGGACGGAAGTGCGACACTGATGCCGACACTGGCTCTGACAACGCCGTCTTCATCCTCGAGAACGGCGCTACCCTTTCCAACGTCATCATCGGCGCCAACCAACTCGAGGGTGTTCACTGCAAGGGCGCTTGCACCTTGAAGAACGTCTGGTTCCGTGATGTCTGCGAAGGTATGATTCCCTAGCCCCCTCGCTTACAGCAAACAATCACTAACTTGCACTCCTAGACGCCATCTCCCTCCTTGGTTCAGGAAACGTCCTCATCCAAGGTGGAGGCGCTCAGAACGCAAAGGACAAGGTCGTCCAGCACAACGGAAGAGGCACGGTAACCATCAAGGACTACACCGTCGTCAGCGTCGGAAAGGTCTACCGCTCATGCGGAAACTGCTCCAACAACGGCGGACCCCGAAAGGTCGTCATCCAAAACCTCAGAGCAAACAGCGTTACCTCTGATGTTGTCGGTATTAACAGCAACGTAAGTTCCCTACCTACTCCCACTCCTTTCAAAACGAAAGCGCGAGCTAAGCGGTGATACTAGTACGGTGACACTGCCACCATCTCCGGCTCCTGCGGAAAGGTCAAGCACGTCTGCCAGGAATTCAAGGGTATCGACAAGAAGAATACCAGCGGCGATTCCCCCAAGCTCAGCTCCACCGACAGCTGTCTCGGTGCCCAGGGCAAGCTCTCTACGCTCCCATCTTGCTAAGTCTAGCAAAGCAATGCATTACCCACGATTCCGGTTCGGATTGTGGTAGTGGAATTGGAAGTGGAGGAAAAACCAGTGGGATTAGGAGCTCTGATGACGTCTTGCTTTTTTGGCGCTGTCATCTTCTGTGGCCATATTCATTCGTTTGGTGTCTAGAACACTCGTAGGCGATACGGCTGGAAGGTCGCCGGTTCTTTGTATATATTCTGGGGCTGCAGGGAGCTAGGTACATTATCCTGGGACAATGAAACTTCTGGTGTGTCTTAACTTTTCCCTCGCTTTTGAAGTTGCGGTGGAAATTCGTGAGTGAAGTGGACCGAGTGGGTTGAGGCCGTGGTGTGAATTACTGGTTGTGTAAAGGATAAGGAACCTGACATGTGTCAAATATAATATGTGCTAAGCATGCGGACGGAGTGGAAGAGATCTACTTACTCACCTAAAGCATTTCTAGCTCACATATCCACAATCTGCGAAATCTACGATAAGTGTTTAACGATACACGCCACGGACGCTAGCGGAAAGCTATGTAGACTAGCTTTTCAAACTCTTCGACCCAAGAAATCCTCCAGATCCAGTTCTAGATACTTCTTTCCGGGCTAGTCTTATATAGGATTAGAATCGTCCAGACAATAGCCGGAGGCTATAGGCTCTGTGGAGATGTTGAGTAGTAGTCCCCTAATCGATCGAGGTTTTCGGGAAGGAAGTCTCGGGAGCTCGGATATGTCGGTCCGAGTTTCGGCGCATCACTTGATGTCATTGAGGAACTCGATTGGAATTCCACTGAGATTCTAGACCGGGTCTGGAACCTTTTCACTAGTTTATCTCTTACTTTGCAGTACCGCCACATTCTGCTTTGACCTCTTTTGAACACTTGTGCACGGTAAAGTGGGTGTATAGACATGCTATAGTTGGCTGATAGTACCCACAATAGTCTCCACACACTCCTCTCATTCTCAAAGCTTATTTTACGCTTGAAAATATAGCGGTGCTGCAAAGTAAGAGATAAAATAGGACTAGATCCTTCAAAAGAGGGTCGATCAATGGAATTCCATGGAAACCAAGGTGTCTAATACTGCTCTGATTTCGCGAGGCGGAAGAATTGTCATGTTCTATTAACAGAGGTGTCTATTGGGCGTGGTAGAAACGCCTCATCGACAACGGCTCAATCTACTAAAAGATTTCGGGTATACACTTAATGTAAACCTAAATAAAACCGGAGTGTTTAACTCGTATGCGCCCTTTCATAGATAGGCAGCTCGAAAGATTCTAACATGGAAGGACCTTATATAGAAACAATCAAAGAGCGTGTTCAAACCTCAAAGAAATCTAATAACATAACGCACTTGCGTCTATCTATACGCCTGAAGTCTTCTTGCAGTCTATACTATAATAGTTTGCAAGATTCGTCAAGCATCTGCTATTGTCATGTATGTATTACTAACGATCCTAGCTAGGAATTGCGTGTTCGCATCCATTGTTGGGCTTTTAGGAGGCGCCGGGTTTATCGTAATTTATGATGTATACACGAAAGTCCAGGGCTAGCTTGAGCACCGAGTACTGAAGACGCTGTAACTAAGCAGTGCAAGGCAAGTCGATTCCTGAGTGAGCAAGTGGAGTCTATGTATTAGGACTACTCCTCAATACATGGTCGTCAGAGCGGGATGTAGCTCTAACTTCAATGGATCTCAGACTCCACTGCTCTCTCTCGTTTTCATGCGCCCAAGATATGGCCTCACGAAGCACGGAACACACGTAACAAAACCCATCAAACTAATTTTTAGAAATCATGATTTCGTTGAGCGCAATTAATACCCACTTTTATATACACCATATCACCCCTACAAAACCATCGCCACAGCAGCCGCACCAGCCAATACCAATCCTCCCATCCCAGCGTTCATCACTTGCACAGCAGCGTTCGTGGTGGTACTCGAGGGTGCAGCAGAACTAGCAGAAGTCGCAGCCTCGCCGGTAGTGATATTAGGTTGAGCTTGCGAAGCAGAAAACGTTCCAGTAACACCCGTTCCGTTTTTGCAGACGTCTGTGCCGGGAGCAGCTGCGGTGCTGGAAAAGGTGATGTCTGCGCAGTTGAAGAGCCCACCATCTGGGTCGCCGTTGGTGAGGACTTGGATGGTGGCGTTCATGCCTTCGGTCACGTTTAGGGAGGAGGGGATGGTGATGCCCGTCATGCAATAGTCGCCGAGTCCGACTTGGGAAACGGGCTTTTGGATGATGGTGTTGAATGCGGAGCCCGGGTCGTTGCCTATGGCGATGGTGACTTCGATTGTTGCGTCGATGTGTCTGGAAATGAATTAGTGTTTGATTTGCAGAATGAGAAGGGATTGAGCAAAGTAGAGAATAGAACATACCCCATATTAAGAGCGATTGAACCACCGGTTAGCGGCCATGGAGTTCGAGTGCTGGACACTGTATCAAAAGATCCGCAAGGAAACGTGACGAGTTTATCTTCATCAAACCCCCGGACTTTGGGATAGTCGAGCAGGAAATGTGCAGAAGCAGCAGACGCGAAAGCGGCAAGGACAGTGATGGTGGTCTTCATTTTGAAGGATCTTGATGTTTGACGGAAGAGCAAACAAATTGTCAAAATGAATTCGCAAGATCTATGGGCGACGCGATGCGAGCTAGCGGATTGAGCAAGTTTTCCAAAAGCACAATGAAGTGAATAGCTAGTAATCGCAGGAAACGCAGACAAAGAGTACAACAAAGAGTCCGGATCGTGGGAAGCTCTACCTTATAAACATCTCTAAAATACCCACTTGGCTCTGCAGCCAAGTCCAACATAGGCGACACAGGCAAGCCGCCGTCCCAGGTACAGTACGGGGCATCTGTCTGTCAGTCACTTGCAGACAAGGCAAGCTAGTCCCGGAGCTATGGATAGGTGGGAAGAGAACTTGCTCACCATCTGCGACCTGTGTTTGCGCCGCGAGTATGGCAAGCTGTGCTGTTCTGTCTGTGCGAGGCTAAGCATTTGTCAATCCCATGTGCGTCCCGCTACGAACCATCTCGGAAGTACTTCGAAGTAGTCGGGACCCTGTCATCTGTGAGCCAAGAAATGCACATCTGGGGTTACGGAGTTCAAAAGATGAGAGAGATTATGAGCAGGATAACGGTGGGCTTGGCATACCAAACACCGCGTCCAGAGGATGAGGCAGGTGCGGTTTCAACAGCCATAAGTAGCGACCGTTATTCCTGCTACTTCCAGCATCAAATTCAAATCGAGCCTTGTCCTTCTCAAAGTCTCTCATCTCAAAACAAAGGAAGAAAAGGGACTCGGGAAGGTTCTTTGAGAACGCTTAGCTGGCTCTAGTTCCGCTCTGAACTCTCACAGCTCTGGGTGCATCCATGATACTACTTCGAACTACCGTACTCGCTGAAGCTTATCCTTCTTTCAAGTCCCTCCGTCCCCGGTTCCTATTCGAAGCGCCGAAGAACAACCTACTGACAAACCCGCTTCGAATACTGGATATTAGATACTGTACGGTAAGGCATGATGAGTTTCCCGAGAGCCATGTAATGAATCAGCGTCTGAGAGCCAGGTATCGAGACGACAGGATAAAGGATGAAGAATGGCATCTCATTCCATCTCACAATCTCACCCATCTACGTCCTCCATCCCACCAGCAGAACATCTGGTGATTCTCCTCTGTACCTGAGTACCGTCAAACGCCGCGGACTCTCGACTCGCGAAGTCGATGAGAGTTGCGGTGAGCGCCAAGAGTTGTCGTGAGAGTGCATTTGAGCATGTTTCTGCGGGGAGGCGTCTCGCTAGTGTCTGTGGATCCGCACTGGGAAGTACCGTTGGTGGGGGTGACAAGCGTATCTTCGGTGCCCCGGCCTGGTCTCGCGGCTTGGGGCATTTTAGTTAGAAGTCTCGAAGGGGAGGATTATCCCATCGTAACTGCCGTGTCATTCTTGCGAACTGAACTGAACTGATTGCAAAAGACTCGTGGACGGCCGAGATGTTTATTGTCCACGTTGTTTTATTGCTAAAGTTCAGGTAAGGTGCTACCAGAGAGTGATTATGACGAAATTTGATCAGGGACTCTTGTGTTAGACATCGCTGGGTTCGACAGCTATTGAGATCTGAACGCTGAGAACAGGCCGATGTACCATTCCACCTTGAAATAGTTGCAAAAATGTCTTGCCTTCCAGAGGTGTGATGGTAGAAGGGAAGTCCCGGAGATCCGCGTCTTTGCAGTGGTAGATAATCCAAAAAGTACGATCACAACAGCAGAAACCAGAGCAAGTGGCGGAAAACCGACGGTGTTTGCTTGAGCGAGTGTGATGGTGGTACCTGACCACGACGTAACACAACACAGAGTAGGACAAAAGTCAGGTTGCTAAATATATACATTCTCTTTTTTTAAGTGCTCAAGATGCAAGTGTCTAAAACGCCCGCAACGCTCTATCGCATCCACGCCAGAAGTAGCCGATCGCCAGCGGCATTCACCAAGCCTGTTCACCCAACGTCCAGTGTCATTTCTCATTATATGTTGCTTCTTCTAGTGACTGTCCAAGTTGGTGTATCGTCCAAGTGCCAGACTGCCGAGGAATGTTCCCCCTAGGACAGACAAGAAGTACCCAACGTTCATAGTCATGACAGCCAGCATACTAGTATAACATTAGCAAGTGGTAGGTCGAAAGTTGATGACATGAGGTATACTTACAGAAGCCATCCAACACCAGCAATCATTGTATCAAGCACAGCACGGATAGGATCAATTGAAATCCTCCATGGCCGAACAGTCATTCCAGCCTTCTTAACCACCATCACTTCTTCCTCCACTCCATTCTCCGTCAAGATCATGCGCTTACTGTCCGTTGAAAGACGTTCGACCTTGGAAATCTTATCGGCGACAGTGACGAATCGTCGGTTGAATTCAGCGTCCATCCATGCAGCCTCTTTCCACGCTTTCAAGGCTAGCAACGCTCGTAAAATTGTTGCTAGGACGATGAGAAAGATACAAGTCCCAGCGTACTGTCCGATGGTCTCTGGCTCCCACATCTCTGAGTATAGAGGTGTCCTGGTGCTGGTGAAGAAGACCATATCCATTAATGAGGCAGTCATGTGTGTGTCGGTCATGTCCATGGCTGCCGTGGCTGTGGATGAGCTCATCGCCGGCATGGTCATGGTCATAGACATATCCATATCCATTTTGCTGAGTTGATATTAAAAACGTATTTATGTAGATGGCAAGATTCGAAGTTGCGAGCTCAGCTCTGAGACGTGATGATTAGACGAGGACGAGGACGAGATGAATGACGATGAACACTGGCGATATTGACAATTAATTCGAGGTCTGCAATGGCAGAAGCCCAGTACTTATGATCGGCTATGGTATATGAAGACGACGACGCGTAGGTTTGCGTGAATATGAAAGTAACAGGTTCAGGATCGCATCAAGACAGGCCTCGACTGTGGAAGATTGAGACGTGAGAGTGTTTAGGAAGAAAGCTTCGGCTCGCAAGGACAGAGCGAATACCAGAATTGGGGCTAGCGACTTCTTGGCTAGTGGAAGCGTGAGCTTGTTTCTGGACTTTCTGGGGATGTGCTGGGGCAGGCAAGATGCATGGTAGTTTCCACAAAGACTTGGAGGAGTTGGGATGCTTTTGTTGCATTATTTTGGGTCTGAGAGAGTTTGAGCGGGTTTCTCGCTAATATCCTGGTCGGGGTCTGGCTCTGTCTTCTAGATGTTGACCTATTCAGGATATATGCTTGGGTACTCAAGAGCCACAAGTATGCCCCGGGCGAGGCCGCGGTACGAACCACAATGGAAAGGTCCGGCAATTAGAAGTCTAAAGAGTACTTGTTTGATTACCTATTTAGGTAGGAGATGAAATTGGGCTCCAATAACCTTGACTCTTGACTCAAGGCGATTGAGTTTTTTCATAATTCTATCGCACCGAAAGCTTGAAGCTTGACGAGGATTTCCTTCTCATTTGGGCAGAGTTCGCGGTGGATTATTAGTTCTGTACGTCAGAGGGCAAAGCGCACAGAAGCGAGCAAGCGAGCAAGCGAGAAAAAAACTCCGTCCGTGGCCATGATTCGCGAAAGAATAGGTGAGTATGACATGGGCTAGGCTTTCGGAGCTCATCCACTCGCAATCCTTCCAAGCACCTGGGCATCATCTACAATGCCCTCCCACGACCACGACCACATGTACTGTACAACCTCACTCATCATCATCCACAAGCAAGTCCGCACAACAACCTTCTGACAGATCCCCAAGGCCGACCTGCGCGTGTCCGTTATTTGGCTTGTGCTTCCTAGGACTCCGATAAGCGACTGCCCAATAATCTCACCTCTTACTCCATCCTGACTGCTGGGCCCGGGTCCTCGTGTCTCCGAAGGATCTTCATCATTGGGGGTGATGAGCGAGAGTGCGCAGGTTTGCGCCTCTTGTTTCTCTATGTGCCTCTATGTACCTCTATCTGCCTCTTGCAGCGGTGGCAGCACGGAGCACCCTGTACTAGGGCTCGCCCTAGCCTAGTGTGTTTGTTGTCAGGTACTGTCGTCCGTGGTGCCCTGCAGACGCGTACTTCAAACTACTTACTACTGTATCCGGCTATCCAGGAAGTAGGTTGGTAGGCTGGTCTTTCACATTGTCCGTATTGCTCTCCTTCGTTATTTTCTCTTTCGGCAGCCACATACGATTTTCAGATTACCAATACTTTGCATTTTCACCAGAGATCAACGATCGAAGAAGTCTTCTCATGTCGAGGGTAGTTTCGAAGTTCTCTTTGACTGGCTTCACGTTGTAATCGCAAGGCCCAGCAGGGCGGGCTATCACAGGCAGTTTGCTGCAAATTCCGAAAGCTCTGAGTGCCTGCGCTCTTGAGGATACACCCACTCTAACGACGGACCAAATATCATTTCAAGATGGCTTCAATTTCTGCCAGACATAACCACGGAGCGGCTGGCGGAGCCATGGTCATGACACCTGGAGTGCCAGGACTTTTCTACATGCAGCAGATATTCTGGTCTTTTATCGGCGCTGCAATTGCAACTGCGACAATAGCGAACATTCTCAACAGGTATCTTGCCTACCAAAGAATCTCATCAAAAGCGTCACCCGATGCTGCAAAACCAAAATCACTATTCTTCCGAGCACATGCAACTCTTTGCTCTATCGTCCGGGAGTTCGCCAATTATTCCATTCCAGTGTCGTTCCGAAATAAGCACTTATATCTTCCCACACTTGGTTCCATTACCATAATGGTGGGATATATTGTGTTGATTGTGGTTTGCTGCTTCTACCGTTTGAATCCGAAAGATTTCTTTGCATTTGAGGACATTGGATATCGGTCTGGGTTCATCGCAGTCGCTCAAATGCCACTCATCGTTCTGCTCTCTGGGAAGCGAAACATTATCGGCTTTTTTACAGGCGTCGGGTATGAGCGATTGAATTGGCTTCATCGATGGACAGCTAGGGTTCTGCTGTTCACAGTGTTCATCCACATGGGATACTGGCTTACGGTATGGGACAAATACGACTACATCATGGTAAAGATCAGGGAGGATCCCCTCACTCAAAGGGGAATCGCAGCAGGAGGGGTCTTGGTATGGCTGGTCATATCATCTTTCGCGCCAATTCGAGGTCTTTCATACGAAGTGTTTGTTGTCCAGCACATTATATCCTGGTTGGGATTCTTCGTTGCGCTTTATTATCACATTCCGGCGGAAAACAAGATTTGGATTTGGCTGCCTCTTGCATTCTGGGCATTTGATCGCTTCGTCCGCGCTGTCTACGTTGTTTATGCCAACCTAGCAGTCTTCCACAAGAACAGCACTGGATTGTTGGCTTGCAAAGCAACCTTCGAGCCTCTCGACGAAACACACACCCGTATTACCATTCCCAACCCCCCGATCACATGGCAAGCTGGTCAACATCTGTTCCTAGCCTGTCATGTTCTCGCACCCCTCTCCTCTCACCCTTTTACCATTTCCAGCTTACCGGAAGATGGGAAACTGGAATTTGTGGTGGGTGCAAAGAGAGGTGCTACCTTACGGTTCTTCAAATATGCAGAGAAAGTCTGGCCAAAGCTCCCCTTATCGCAAAGTATCCAGAAAGGCCGCTCTGTGTTCATCGATGGTCCCTACTCTAGAATCCGATCCTTGAGACAATTCGATAGTCTAGTCTTTGTGGCAGGTTCTACCGGAGCAACGTTCACTGTCCCATTAATGAGGGATGTGGTACGACAATGGATGGGGGCAGATCGACTCTCATCTCGGACGTCAGGATTTTTGACGCCGTCTGGGGCAGTTACTCGCCATATACGATTCGTCTGGGTCGTGAAGAGAAAGTCCTCTGTGGAGTGGTTTGCCTCTCAGCTTCAGACTGTTATCAGAGACGTGGAATTATTGAGAAATGAGGGCCACGACGTTGCTGTTGAGATCAGCGTCTATGTCACCTGCGACGATGTATTGACGAGCGGAAGGTCATCACCCAACGGCGACAACTCTGGCCTCGCGGCACAATATAACCAATATGCAGATCGAGAGAGTTTCGAAGAGAAGAAAGGCTATGCTGGGAGCGTTGCGGAGGTATCCTCGATATCTTCGAAAAAAGATTGCTGCTGTACCCGTACTATCACAGATGAAGATGCCATCACTGCTCCCTGCAACTGTGCATCAAGACGACAACAGCGCGAATCCTTCACAACCACGAGCGAAGACAAGGCGCGAGGACTTCTTGACCCACGGATCACACTCTTAGCGGGCCGCCCTCACGTCTCAAATATCATTCGTAAGACAGCTGAGCTGGCTCTCGGCGAGATGGCAGTGGTCGTATGTGGTCCTCCCGGATTGGTACAGTGCACGAGGAATGCTGCCGTGGCTATCAGCGATGATCGCGCTGTACATAAGGGGACTGGAGCGCAGGGTATATATGTGCATGCTGAAACTTTTGGGTATGCTTAATTAGACAAGTTTCTGGAGCGAATTTATGATAATGAGATATGCAATTGTATAGACGCATTTCTAATTTCGCTTCCTCGGGATATTTTTGAGATAATTACCACGCCTATACTCATAATTCATAAGAGTTATGAGCGGACCTTTTCACAAGCTCTACCTACACTATTAGGCCTCTGTCTCTAGATAAATAGAGACATTGATAGGGTGACGTCTCGCGTAAATGATGACAAGGTGTATATACATATATAGGTATACATACAGTACAGATTCATGAAGCTCTATCATTATGTGTAGTCTTCAAACTAAAATCAAGGTCCCTTTGGTATGGCGATGGAAACCCCTCAAATAATATTAAATATTCAAGTTGCGCTTGTTGACTACGATTGAGCCATTCGCGACGGTGACACAAGGCCCGTCCCGGACCCTCCCGAGCCCATCGGCGGAGACCCCGGCGAGCTTCCGACCAGCATCAGTGACATTTTTTCTGGATGAAGCCTCATCCGCCCATGTTGTACTGCCGTCAATCAAAGCTCTATTCTTACACACATTGACAGAGACTGCGCTGAACCCCCTTTCCTGTGAACCTCTGCATCGAGCGACTCATCACAACCTCAATTGACCCCTCTAAACGTACTCCGTACTCCTTGTCCTCTAACATTCCAGCCTGGGCGGCCAATCAATCGTTCCTAGCTCAATCATGCTCCGGAGATCGGCTTGTGCTGCGAGGGCAAGTGGGCTGTCAGCTGCTAGACCGAGGACCTCAACTACTCCCTCCCTCAATTCAGTCACATCTGCCTCTTCGAAAGCTAGATTTTCGAGTAGATCAACCTTTGCCGTCGCGGCTTCCCGATCGATACATAGAAACTCAACTCCATCATCCTTCTCGAGCTCCCAGAAGCTCTCGAACATCTCGACACAACCCCGCTTAAGCAGGCAATTCCACGCAACAGCATACAAGATGGCAGAAACAAGAGCAGAAACCGATGCATTTGGAGAGGTGCAGGTGCCGGGAGACAAATACTGGGGAGCGCAAACAGAGCGGTCACTTGAAAACTTCAAGATCAACCAGCCACAAGACCGCATGCCGCCACCTATTGTAAGAGCATTTGGAATCCTCAAGGGTGCTGCAGCCACGGTCAATATGCAATTCGGACTTGGTACGCCCTATACATACACAAAGTGCTCCTGAGCTCACCATATCGACAGATCCAAAACTTGGCAAAGCTATCCAAGATGCCGCCGCTGAGGTTGCCGACCTCAAACTTATCGATCACTTCCCTCTTGTTGTATGGCAGACTGGGTCTGGAACCCAATCGAACATGAACGCCAACGAGGTCATCTCCAATCGTGCTATTGAAATGCTTGGTGGAAAGATGGGCTCCAAGAAGCCAGTTCACCCAAATGATCACGTCAACATGAGTGCTTCCTCCAACGACACTTTCCCTACCGTCATGCACATTGCCGCGGTTCTTGAAATCGAGAACGAACTTGTTCCTTCTATCAAGTCCCTCCGAAAGGCTCTACAAGCTAAAGTGGATGATTTCGAAGCGAAGAAAATCATTAAGATTGGACGCACACATCTTCAGGATGCTACCCCACTTACTCTGGCCCAAGAATTCTCGGGATATGTGGCACAACTGGATTATGGTATCAAGCGTGTCGAGGCTTCTCTTCCAGAACTCCGCCAATTGGCCCAGGGAGGGACTGCTGTAGGCACTGGTATCAACACGTTCAAGGGATTCGGAGAGGCTATTGCTGAGGAGGTCTCCAAGATGACGGGCACCAAATTCGAGACTGCACCAAACAAGTTTGAGGCGCTTGCTGCTCATGACGCAATTGTGCAAGCTTCGGGGTCTCTTAACACTCTTGCGACTTCTCTTTTCAAGATTGCCCAAGATATCAGATATCTTGGTTCCGGACCACGATGTGGCTTGGGTGAGTTGGCTTTGCCAGAAAACGAGCCTGGCAGCAGTATCATGCCCGGCAAAGTCAACCCTACGCAATGTGAAGCTCTGACCATGGTCTGCTGTCAAGTCATGGGTAACCACACAGCCACAACAGTCGGTGGTATGAATGGCCAATTCGAACTCAACGTCTTCAAGCCTCTCATGATCCGAAATCTCCTCCACAGCATCCGTATCCTCAGCGACGGCATGGCAAGCTTCGAGAAGAACCTAGTAGTAGGTCTTCAAGCAAATGAAGACAAGATCAAAGCCATCCTCAAAGAATCGTAAGTCTCCAAACCTTGCACTCTTGACAACTATAAAATCTAAGAATCAATAGTCTCATGTTGGTAACCTGCCTCAACCCCAAGATCGGCTACGACATGGCCAGCAAAGTAGCCAAGAACGCCCACAAGAAGGGCTTGACGCTGAAGGAATCGGCCATGGAGCTGAAAGCGTTGACCGAGGAAGAATTTGACGACCTCGTCAAGCCAGAATTGATGATCGGGCCTGCTGAGTATAAGAAGAAATAAATGACTAAAACCGAAATGGAAAGTTAAGGAATCAAGAGACGGATGGGGATCGTGAAGAAAGACTTGGAAGAGTCGATGCCTGGTTGGTGGAGGGCTTTTGTATAAAATCGCGCGACATTATGCGTACCTGATTCGGAAGGAATCGTTTGTGTGGCTGTATAGTTTTGAGTAAATGCATATACCATTTCTAGATCTTGTTCCAGACGATCTTTTTATTATGCTTGGTGGTGAGGCTTGTAAAGATAGAGAGCCGAACGAATAGACATGGCGCAAACACAATCATATTTCCAACGATACTGCGTGTCGATATTCGTGTCATATTGGAGACACTAACATCTATCTCGCTGCCGCCCAAAATGCAAGAACTGTGCGCAGTTTGATGGCGTTCAATTCTTCGGGTAGAGTATGGCAAGCTGTAGTACTGCCCACAACTCCAACTCTCTTACGTCCTTTCAATATAAGCTCAATCACATATCTGAGCACAAGTCACATGGTTCGATGAAAGAAGACAGCCATCGGGTTTTAGAGCGTAAGATATTGGGTTAGTATAGCTCTACATACTCTCATGCATATAAATACCAGTGAGAGTCATAAAGCGCGTCAGACTCCATATCGTGGCGTGGGCCGTTTATATCCCTCGTGAAATTCATATAAAAATACATGCCTCCTGCCATCATATCTCCAATTCGCCATTCGCCAGCTATTCCAAGCACCCCAAGCCGCCCACCCGCTTCCACGGCCCAATTCACGCCACAACCATCGCCCTCTTAATATCAATAATATTCCGCACATCAAGCTGCCGATAATCCTCCGGCATAAACGCACCACTCGCAATACAAAGCACCTTCATGCGTTTATCATATCGCAGACCCGTGAGCAGCTTCGGCGTGATGAGGAAGTATTGACTGGTGTGTTCTTTACATGCGATTTCGACCATGCGCTCGTGCACCATGCGTTCGTTGCGTGGATCCATGCCCTGGTTGATCTCGTCGACTACGCGGAAGGGCGCACGGGCGAGCGATTGGAGGGACATGAGGTAGAAGATGGTGGAGACGGAGCGTTCGCCGCCGGATTGGCGGTGGGAGTCGAGGATTTGGAGGGTTTCGTTTTCTCTGAGGGGAGATGGTCAGCTCAGTTTCATTACAAAGTTATCAATGATTGTTGTCATACCTGAATTTGACCTTGATTTCAATGGCCCAGTTGTTGAAGTCTTCATCCTTGAATACCGAAACCTCACCAGCGCAGCCTATCTGTTCAAAATTGTAGGAGAAGGCTTCGCTAATCTCCGCAATCAGAGTGTCAAGTGCCGGTTCCCAAACTCCCCGAATCCGTGTGATCTTTCCATTCAGACGTTCAAGTTTATCTGTAGCTTCGTCAACCTTTTCTTTTAGTTTGTCAACCTCAACTTGTCGCCTTTCAAATTCTCGAAGAATATTAGGGTTGCTGGCGTGATAGAGCTCGAGCTCGGCTTCTGTGGTCCTTATTTGACCTTCCAGTTCTTCTACAGTCAGATCTTCAGGAAGACTGGCATAATATTCGGCATCATTAGCTGTTTGCCGAATTTGCTTGCAAAGATCTAGTGCCGCTTGTGCCCTTGCCTTAACCCGCACAGCTTCTGCTTCCAGGTCGAGGACTTGCTGGCGCTCTTCCTCCAGATGTCGCTGGATATCCTCGTTCTGCGTTCCTAATGCCTCGACATCCGACTTGGCCTCGACCAATCGGATTTCGGCCTCCAAGAGATCGTTATGGCGGTCCCGGATATCGGTAACCATATTTTTATAACTCAAAGCAGTTCTGCCTTTTTTGAGAACATACATATCTTGTTGGTTGTGGTATGTCTTAACGCGGGCACGATACTCGGCCACGTCGACCTTTTTTTGCTCATAGGATTCTTCCTCGATGCCTGCCCTAGATTTAGTACCCTTGAGATTGAGTGGAGTGGGTCGAAACTACTTACTGATCTTAGTTGGTAGAGCCTGCTGGATGCTTTTGGCAGCCTGTATTTTCGCTTTTTCCGCCTTGAGATTCTCCTAGAACAGTGTAAATGTATGCGTGTCAGAGGATAATCTTCCGGTAACTTACTACTTCCCTTTTAATTGCAGTAACCTCTTCGGTGAACTCCTTGTGCTTTGCTCGAAGAGTAGAGTTTTGTTCTCGAAGAGCTTCAAAATCAGGCGCCAGTGCGTCTATCTGCTCTTGAAGCTCAAGCTTTGCGGAAGCATCGAGGGGACGATCGACCCAATGTTTCGCGGCATTGATGGTTTTAGTGACTGTCGACACAGCGCCGTCCCCGTATTCGGCTCGCCTATTGACTCTATAGTTGGTCTTACCAGCAGTGAAATTACTGAACCGCTTAGACTCGACGATTGTTGTATACTGCTCGTCGCTAATATCCTGAAGGGCTATGACAGCCTTGTGTAAGTTCTTTGACAGTGTGAACATGGACAAGACGGTTTCCGGGCCGTCGATAAAGTCCAAGGCATAGCCATCAAAACCGAATCTTTGCAATTCCGAATGTGGAAAAGGAACAGGCGTGTGCCCTGTGCCATCAGCCTTCTTTAGAGGGACTAAAGCGAGGTTCATCCTGCCATTGATCTGTTGATCAAGAACTTTCATGTCCGCATCTGTTTGCGCTGTAATGGTTAGAAAATCGTCAGGATTTAGAAGCGACTCAATGACGTCCGCGTATCTCGCGTCCTTGACGGAGCAAGTAATTAGAGGCGGACCATACACCTCCTTTTCAAATTGATCTGGATTCTCCTGTACCCATTTCCATGCTTGGCATGTTTCTGGCGAAGCCCTTTCAAGCTTGTTCATCTGCTGTCCCTCTTGCGTGTCTAGCGCCTCCAAATTCCGCTTTTTCTCATCAATTTGATTGCGTATTTCCTTTCCCTGGTCGTGTAAAGTCTGAATCTGCGCATTGACTTCCTCACGCTCAGCTTCCTTCGCTCGAGCCTGATGATTTTTCGCTTGCTATGACTCGTTAATCACTAGGGCACTATCTCTCAAGGATATAATTTACTAACCACTCGTTCGTTCCACACATGCGCGTCAAATTCGATTGGCTCCTCGTTCTCGAGGCGAACCTTTAGATCATTGATCTTTCTCTGAAGCTGCTTCAACTCCTGCCCTCTTTTCTTGTTCGTTGAGTGCTCGGCTTCGATTTTTGTGATGACTTCAACGATCTGGGATTCCTGCTGCTGCATACTCGAAAGTAACTTCTGCGCTTCACTCTCCACATGATCAACGGCGTCCTTGCGAGCCCTAACGACTGCAGTGATCTGCTGTTGATAATGCTTCTTGTCATTTGTCTCCTGCAATGCAGGCCGGACTTTCTTCTCCAACTCGCGAAAGCGCTGTTGAGCCGCCTTCTTACTTGCGGTAAATGAAATGTGTTCCGCACGAGCGGTTCTGTAATCAACGAAAGGTACAGACTTTCTAAGCCTGTCGAGCTTTTCGATGACCTGATCTCTCTGTTCTAACCGCTGTACTTCACCACGTAGGTTTTCCTGTCTGTTCTCGAGAGTGGCTAGATGCTCCTGATCTGCTTCATTTGCTTGCTCCACTGTCTTTTGTTCTCGCCGGTATTTCTTTAGCTGTTCATGTTGATGGATCATCTCTTCGGGTGCAGCAGCACGTTGGGTCTGCAACAATAGATCCACAGGCGATAGCTGAGCGAAGGAAGCAACCTTCTCTTGGGGTAGAAATTGACACAGGTTGTCAATTTGGATGTCGAAGCCTTTCGCTACCGCTTGTATCTTTTCCGCCGAAGTTTTCTGTCCATTAAGCCAAAAGTCCCGCTTGTTTCCGTCTTTGGTAATTTTGAGGCGCACTACAGAGTTGCTGAAGTCGTCTGGTCTTTTCTGTAATTCGATCTCGACCTGTGCGGAAATCGCGCCATGTTTGACGAAATCTCCTAGAATTGCTGACCTTCCGAGATAATTGGCTTGCGAACCAAGTCCCAGACAGATAGCACATACAAGGGAGCTTTTCCCAGTGCCGTTTGGTCCGATGACCATGTTCAGACTAGGTCCGGGAAAAAATTCTGCGTGTTCGTAGGTAACGAAATCCGTGAGCTTCACACGGACGATTGCACCAGGCTTAAAGGCTGCGGGATCGACCTCGCTCTCGTTGTCGGATGCATCTGCGTCTCCGTCTTCATCGCCGCGTAAACTACTTCGTTGTCGCGATGGAGGCAGAACACTTTTATGTGGAGTAGAGGCTTGAGAACTGATATGGCCGTTGATACGAACGCGCTTGGCTGGTTTGGCTGAGTCGACCGTTGGCGTAGGGCTGTGAGAGCTCCTAATTGATTCAACCTCGTCATCCTCCTCCATCTTGGATCTTGCCCGACGATTCCTGTTCGAGGACGACATCCCCGTGTCGCAAATATGGTGCGTGGGCGACACTTTCCACGGTCGATCAGAGGACTCTCGAGATACCGACGACCTGGGAGACGCGATCGCAACGCGTATTTCTTTGACCTTACCCGAATCGCGCTCCACGTGACCTAATTTTGACAGGGATAAAGTGATTATCTGGACGACGACAACATCACTCACTTTTCCAACCGATTCGGAAACAACGACCCGCGTGGGACTCTGCGCTCACTGCTTCTAATGTCCTTCAGTCGAGGCTTGCTCTACTCTGCTCGAGTGACGCTTAGTCTCTTCTTCCCCATTAGTAGTTGTTGGAGTGGAGTATCAAAATGATACCTGTTGGTAGAGGCCAGCATCAATCCCCAAGCACAGGGTCGATGCAAAGTCCCTTGTAGGCACGATGCTAACTGGAATAACTTATTGCCGTTTTGAGAACTCGGTGGCTGGTTGACTAAAGGGATTTCGATGAGGCTACCTGAAGTGAATTATATCGTGTAAAGACGTCTCTGCAAGCTGCTGCATTAGAGTGATGACACAACAGCGCTGCCATCTATAAGCGTGTGAGCGTGGAGGAAATTACGATGATGACGGGTCTAGGAAGTGGTCTAGAGCATGAGTGTAACAATTCTATGTGGTCAATCTCTTTTAAGATATGAAGCTCATCGTCTGTACTGCATGACCCTTCACCCGGAACCCTTACACTGCGGTAAATCCCTCCATCACTTAGTTTATAACAAGGACTAACGTGTAAATCTAGAGACGGGAAGTGAATGATGATAAACGGTCGAGGCCACCAATGATGAGTGTCGGGCTTTAAACCTCTGAGAAAAGACTATGTGAAAACGAAAGGAGGTTTGCACTGAACTTCAGTCACGTAGACTAGGAGAATTTCTTGGATCCGTCTGATACAATGAAAGCTCTAAACATATCGTGGTGGCCTGAGTAACTCGGGCCGCAGGTGGGGGTACATCTTTGGCTATGAGACGGATACATTCCTCTCGTCTCGGCCACTGTACACACGAGGAATTGACTTTGTCAACAAATCATCTCCACCTCCCCACACCATTCCGCAAGTGCACCTCCGACTCTGCAGCATATACATTTTCCATGGTCAATTGGCTTCTAAGTTCAACGTGCGCTCTTTTTGTATTTCGATGTCTGGTAGAATTGCTGCTTAACATTTCCCGCAGAGTACGGCTTATCCTCTAGCTACCGGACTGCTTGACGCCGGCACAGCAGATTTACGACGCGTTCAATATCTATCTGCAAAGGTCTGGGGACTCAGTATCGCGGAGTTCCTCTCCGATCGGCTGACTGACGAAAAAAGGTATCGCCGCGCTTTTGAGCATCCAAACGCGTTCACAGCCTGCCTCTGTTTACTTTGCGGGTCGCCCTCCACCGAAACTCTTGGGACATTTGGCGAAGCGGATATTCGACATCTTTGTCATGCAATTATAGTATTTCGATCCAGAATTTGTAGCTTTTCGCCATGAGCACCCAGTACCCGCCCCGCCCTCCTACGCGCCGTGCACCCCTAGGGGAAGCTACCAAGAGAGTCAACAATGGACAACAGCCGCAAATCATGCCCCATCACGAGAGTCTCAAAGTCGATGGCCTTCTTCAGGTACATAAACCAAGCTCGCCTTCTCCACTGTCCCACGGAGATTCCTGTCAGCGAGGAGGATCGCCTGCAAACCCACGCCTATCTGCTATATCAAAAGAGTATCCCGGCACAGACTCGAACCGTAACTCGCAAATATCTACTGTCTCGACAAATGCCTCCGATGGCAAACGAATTAAGCAGACCATTGGACCGTGGAAGTTGGGGAAGACTTTGGGCAAAGGTGCAACCGCAAGAGTTCGATTAGCCAGGCATGGTTACACGGGTCAAGAAGCTGCTATTAAGATTGTGCAGAAAAAAAATGCACAGATGTCACAAGCTGGAAGTCTTGCAGCTCTTGATCAGGCTGAATTCACGGATCTCGATGCTGAGGATGGCATGCGGCGAATGCCCATTGGTATAGAAAGAGAGGTTGCTATAATGAAACTCATCCAGCATCCAAATATCATGAAGCTATACGATATCTGGGAAAATCGTACCGAGATGTAAGCTGCACATTTTAGATCAAAATTCGACGTAGATGCTCACCAAATATAGATATTTAGTTCTTGAATTTGTTGACAACGGAGAACTCTTTGAGCACATCACATCGCAAGGAAGACTATTGGAAGAAGAAGCAATACGATTCTTTCGACAGATTCTCAGCGCTGTTGGCTACTGTCACTCATTCAACATCTGTCATCGTGACTTGAAGCCCGAGAACATACTGTTAAATAGGAGTGGCGAGATCAAAATTGCAGACTTCGGTATGGCGGCGCTACACCAAAGTCCAGACCACAAACTCAAGACATCATGTGGTAGTCCACATTATGCCGCTCCGGAATTGATTCGTGGTGCGACATATCGCGGTGATAAAGTTGATATTTGGAGCATGGGCGTAATACTTTACGCCACTCTTGCTGGAAGGCTGCCTTTCGACGTTGAAGGGACTGGGAGGGACTGGATCGGACCTCTGTTGGCTAAGATTCGGAGAGGGCATTACGAAATGGCGCCAGAGTTCAGCGAGGAAGCCGCCAATCTGATCTGGAGAATTCTGCAAGTCAATCCGCGGGACAGAATCAACCTGAGCCAGATTTGGAGGCACCCACTCGTCAGAAAGTACGATTACCTTGACGACTTAGGAAAGGGAAGTTATCCCTTGTCACCGACAGCCATGGATTGCCCCAGGCCGGTCATGCGTCGAAGCGAAATCCATAAGGAACTGCTACGCCATATGAGGTCTTTATGGCATCGACTTACCGAACAACAACTAATCGATGCTTTATTAAGTGAAGGGTACCTATGACTAATTGCATGACTACTTATCTATGCTATAGATGTGCTGACAAATTACTAGACCAAACGAACAAAAGCTCTTCTACACTCTGTTGTTGAAGTACCGGGAGAGTCAACTAGAAAATTACATTCCTGACCTCGGGTGTCCCACTGGCGATTATCACCACAACAGACCCCTTGCAATGACCAAAACATACTCCACATGCAACTTCTCCCAGGTGAAATCGAACGGATACGGGCGACAAGTTTCTCGATTTACAGTCATTAGCAACACTGCCGAAACCGAGCGAAGCTACGACCCGTTCAAGGCCTCTAGACCTCAACACCTTGACGCAGTACGCCCTACGGAAGGTGTGAAGGTAACCATTCATCGTGACCGCGACGCCAGCGATGAAAAGGTTTCGCTGAAAATGCGAGTGCCATCCCGCGTCTCTGTGAATAGCGCCGGGGATCGTGGCCGGCAGAAACTTATTCATCCCAGAATGTACGCCTCTAGGAGCTCAATGGCGAGCTCAAGCAGAAGTCGCGGGAGTGCACCTTATGCGCGAACCGCTATTGTCGGCCGTAAGCGTGGTGTAAGCTTTTCGCACATGAAGAGACCGTCTGGTGGCAGTCACACGGAATTATCTCCAAATGTCGCTTGTCACACTGAGAGACTTAGCAATCAGAACGTGACCAACGGTGATAGAGTAAATGCTCCGACGACAGCAAATAACACAAGTGCATCGGCACGATACATTCGGTCAAGGAAAGGACAAATTGCGGCGTCACAGCCTTTGCTAACTGTGCCGAAGAATGGTCGTGGAAGTCAATTATGGACAGAAGACGTGCGCCAGCTTAGCAGTAGCCTTGCTAAGGATTGTGACGAGGCATTCAATCGAACATCCATCGTTGCTACGACTAAATCTGGACATGACGGAAGTAAAATACAATCGAATGGCAAAAGTCAATCAGTTACGAGTCAGAAGCTGAAGCGTTCTTCTTTAGAAACTCGACCGTTACCGCCCCCACCATCTCGCACCGAGTCTGTAAAAATGCAGCTTCTTGAATACCGAAAACAAGCAGAACTTCGGAAGTATTCTGGCAGCGACCAATCGCCAGGTCATTTAGATCGCATGATGTCCCACATCGATCGTCTGATACAACCACCGTCGCCTACTCAACCACATCTCGACCGGCGTGCATCTTCTGCGCCAACGGAAGCGAAGTATAGAGCAGCTAGCCGACCCCTTCCATCAATTGATGAGGCTCGTGGTGAAGACTTCTCGCCCCGCAGACATTCTGATCACAGGAAGCCCCAAAGGACTTTGCATTACGCGGAAGCCAAGTCTAGCCGTGTAGCTTCTGCACCTGAGCCGAACACACTGAAGAATCATTATTCAGAAGACCGCTTTGCAAGACCTGGGTCTCAATTACGAGACACTATTCGCGTGGTCCAACCCTCATCGCCCAGTAGTCCAGTCAAACCCCCAGCTCCACTCACCATTCGCAAGAAGAGTTCTCAAGGTGGTGCTACACCTATGATGAGCGGAGGCTTAGACTCTGATGTCAAAAGGGGAGGCGCGAGACCTCGCGGATCTGGCAGTGAGCTCAGACAACAATACCTTGCCGGAGCTAAGCTTGAGGGTGTCTCAGAGCTGGAGCGAATTGAAGAAGATTACAACAAAGAGTACGAAGATAATTTCGGACATGAGAGTAGTACCGGTACAATTGTCCGGAAGAAATCTAGTTGGTTTAGACGTAACTCTAGAAGCGGAGAAGTTGAGTTGAAGATACCTGAAGGAGAATGTTACTCCATACCGTCTCACGGCTCGAGCAAATATGCCACCGATGACCATTATGATGACTTGGTTCCAATTCCTTCGAAGGGTAAGGGTTTCAGTCTTCGTCGTCTTTTCAAGAAGCGGGACTCGAAACCAGACATGACCGTCAGTGGTAAGTTGACTCCAATCCATCATCGCGACAAGTTTTCGTACTCACTCACAGCTCTAGCCCATGATATCTTTGACGACCATGCGAGCACTCAAGTTTCAATTGTTGAGGCGCAGCGTCAATCGCATGCTGGCCGTGCTGCAAATCATGATGACCCACGAGCACGACAGATAGAGCCGCAGCAGAACTGGCTAGCGAAGCTCTTTCACGTTAAGCCAGCAACAAAGTTCATCTGCTTTTCAGTCACCAGACGTAGAGCTCGGCAAGAGATCACCACTGTTCTCCGGGAATGGCGGAGATATGGTATTCGAGATGTTCAAGTTGATAAGGAACGGAACATTGTGTTTGGAAAAGTTGCTGCTAAGAATTGTAAGCTTGACTATTTGACCCTGTACTGCTTGACTAACATGGTGCAGTCCTCGATATGAAAGAAGTAGCTTTTGCAGGAGAAGTCATGACTGTCATCGAGCATGGGAAGAAATCTCATCTCAGCATTGCCCGATTCACCCAGGAGAGAGGCGCGGCGAGCAGTTTCCAGAAAGTAGTTGAGACGCTAGAAAGTGTGCTGAAATGTCGCGGGATGCTTCTGGGAGACGAGCGCAAGAAGCGCATGATGATCAAAACGTTGAACACGACATAAAACAGCCAATTGCATCCCACTCATCATCTCGAGGCCTGGACGAAGTGGGCATTGTTTCCGCTTTTGTACGACTGCAGTTGACAATGGTAAATCCACAGGTCTGAGATTATTTACATCCTTCATCAAGCGAGTCTTTGCATAGATTCAAGCTCTGTTGCATTTGGGTTTCCGTTCGTGGAAGCAGAGCATAGCTGTGGTGGTAATTCTAATTTTTGTAGGATAGGCAGGCAGGATTCACTGGATATTCGGAAAGGAGTTTCTCATCAAGAATAGGGAGGTGCGAAAAGAATTGAATTGATAGCCAAGCGTTCCTTCTTCGATTGTATTCTATTGTACCCATAGAGAGTGGAAGTGGAATTTGAGCTTTAGAATGGCACTAGGACGATGCATGTCCATGTATTAAAAGAAAAATTAGATTTGACATGATTTAGAAAGCCGAGTTCAATCCAATCAAGGTTTTACCATCCACCCAAATCCAATCCCATCGAGTAAAATCATGATTTACGTGATTTGGTGGGACGGATTTGCGATTTGTGAAAACAGCGACGTTGCATCCATCCATCCATCCATCCCAAGTGTCCTTCGTAAGTGCCGGGAATAAACCTTGCCCACACGCACGTTGGGCGGAGGCTGCAGTGTTCCCGGCCGGCACTTGAACACAACGCCAACGGCTATCGCGAACGTACCCTGCTCTTTGCCTTGCCTTGTCCACATGGTACAGGGATACCAGGCCAGCCAACACCGGACCCAGGACCCAGCGTTTGGGTGTGGCTTGCGTTGCGTTGCGTTGCGTTGCAGGTGTCTGGAGCCAGCAGCCGGAGGGGACACGACGTTTCGCTATGATGGATGATGGAGGTGGGAAGGGTTGGGAAGATGGGCTGCTGTGCTTGCTTGCTTGCTGTGGGTGGGGACGGGGGGAGAAGGTTATTTTGACATCGTTCAGAGGGGAGGGGAGGGAGGTACAGCCATCAGTAGTAATTACTCGGAAAGCTTATTATCCTTGGTTTGATCGTCCTATATGTGTTCCATGGTATTTTGACTTATCTTAGCGTATTATTTACCTAATATGTTAGGCTAATTACTTGTATTAAAAACAGCTCGTTCCACCTTACTCGCAGTTATTACTAATAGAGGAGGCTATACAAGATAGTAGATAAATATAGGAATAGCCTCATATACGTAAATAAATATCTTTCTACACCTACCTTCTATTCTCTGAGATTTATTGTCTAAGTAACTTTGTATATAAAATAGGTGGGAAAGCTCTTAACCCTAAAAACGTGCATGAACGGTGTAATATTAGGGCCCATATATTACATACAGTTGTATAACGTTATGAAAAGAACCTAGTATAATAAGATCTACAGACCCACTTATACTCCATAAATGGACCCAGTATTAGGTGGGTTTTCCGAGTAAT